>PDHQ01000352.1:21219-32904 GCA_003339415.1 Ophiocordyceps camponoti-saundersi (nom. inval.)
TGCGTTCATTCATATGTGCTTTGTTGCGTTGTTTTTCTTTTTTTTTTTTGTGCGGACCCAGAGGGGGGGGCGGGGGGGGGGGGGGGGGGGGGGGGGGGGGTCTGATATCGTCCACTATGCCTCGTGCCTTGTCGACTGCCTCGTCAACTGACTGGGACAATCTCACAATGCCTCATTCTCTCTTCTTCGCAAGGCGGACAAAGCTGCTGGTGAATACGTGCAACAGATAAGCTATATAAGATGGAGAGAAATCTCCTCTGGAATGCAACCTTTTCTCATCTCATCTCACCATCACACTCTCTTCACTACAAAGCAACAAGCAAACACACAGCAGCTATCACCGCTCTCTACAACCATGTTTCACAATCGTTGGACTCTTTTCCTTCTCTCGGTCGCTGCTCTCCTCTTCCTCTGGCCGGGGAACAGCTACGCCGCACCGCCCGGCATAGGATCATCTCGCGGTTCCTACAGCTTCAATTCGGGATCTCGTAACCCCGGATCTTCAGGCGCGGGTGGTGCCATTAGACCTGCTACGGAGAGGCGTCCCGTCACGTTTGGACGCGGAGGCGCGATGATGCCCTTCTCTACTCGGCCTCGTCCCAGCGACTCTTCCTCTTCCTCTTCTTCGCCCGGCGGTGGCGGCTCTTCTTCCGGAAGGGATAGGCCTCCTTCTTTCAACGACGCCGTCTTCCCCGGTAGGAACCCCGGTCCTCCCCCGGACTACAGCCGGACCCCGCCTCCGCCACGGTTCGGCCCGTCCAAGAAGCCGCCTACCTCTTTCGATGCTCCCCCTCCTTATGGCAACGGCAAGGATTCCAAGGACAAGGGGAAATGAAGGGGATGAGCAATGGGATGAAGCAAAGTGAAGATAAGAGTGTTGATGGTTTTGTTTCTTTCTCTTCTTGTCTTTGGGGGGGTTGGGAAACGTACACGATGGGCTTGGACAATGGACTTGACTGAGGTCGAGGATGACGACGATGCAGAGCTGTTTATAAGACCGTTTATATTTCTTTGGTGAGAGAGTTTTTAGAATCCGAGATGCAGACGGATTCCATGTCAGTTATATACCATCATCTGTGCTTATCATCAACGTCTTGTCAACTCGTAGACGCCTTCTCTCAGCAACATCCTTCATATTACCAAGTTGAAGCATCTTCCCTACCTAACAACGTCATCACTTCCTTCAAGAAGTAGAGATGGAGGCAAGGGAAGGGAGAGGGCTAGTCATGGGTGGCTAGATCCGGGTGTGAACAAGGCATCTTATGCACGCTCTAGTCGCCAATGTTTCGCACCGGCTTTAAGCCATTTCTCATATCCCCCCCCCAAATCTCAAAAGAGAGCATTTCCCTTCAATTCCTTTTCCCGTCTCGCCGGAGGAAGAATCGGCGATGACGGTCCCCCCGGGTGGATCCCCGGACCGGGCCGGACCGCATTCAGTTTCCCTCCGCCTTCCTCTCCGCGTGTGGGTGCCAGTGATACGACTTCAAAGACACACACACGAGCCTAGACTCTGCGGGTAATAAAAACCCGATATTAACCCATGGAAATATTACGGTACGACAAGGGAAGCCTTGTACGATACGAGGACGGCATCTAACTAGGTGGCCAGGCAGGTATGACGTGGCACGCCCGCTCACCTCCTCCATTTGCGTTACCAGGAATGGCCTTGCCCATTTTCTTTTTCTTCTTCTCGTCTGTTCAATCTCAAACTGAAGCTTCTTCTTAAGATTGGAGAAGAAAAAAAAAGCAAAAAGGGCTTGAGCAAGGGGGTTTATGCACACAAACACAGAGAGAGAGAGAAGCCGTCTCCTCCTTAGGCTTGCTTAAATACACCCACATCCCTACCTACCTAGGTAGCCATGGAAGACTCTACCTCCAGTCTTCATCACACCCTCAGCAAGAAACGACCTCGTCGAGCAAGTCTCCGCCTCTCCACCATGTTCCGCACCGTCGAACAAAGCAACGACGTCCTCCTCCCAGAAGACTACGACTCACCAGCATGGCAACCCGGCGCGGAACCAGGCTACGACCCGGACCTACCAGACGGGGGCCACGCGTCGATGCCTACGCTCAGCGTGCCGTGTGAAATCACGGTGATCGACTTCTCGGCTGAGCGGATGGTGAAGCGTCATTTTGATAACGAGGCTTTCATCGCTTTTTTGCATAGGCCTAAGGAGGAGTGGGCTGCTTGTCGTTGGATTAACGTCAATGGCTTGAGTTGGGATGTTATTCAGGCTGTTGGTTCTAATAAGGGGTTGCATAAGTTGGCGTTGGAGGATGTTATGAACTTGAGGAATCGCACAAAGGCCGACTGGTTTGTTTCTTCAGCCTCGAATGGAAGACTTCAACTCAACTGACGACATGTCAACTCAACTCAACTCAACTCATCAGGTATCCAAACCACGCATACATCGTCCTCACCCTTCTCAAGCTCGTTCACCCCGTCGATGGCAACGACAACTCATCCGATAAAGCCGACGCCACAACCTCTCCAACCTCAGCATCACGCCTCAGTTTCCTGCGACGAATCTTCCAACGACGCGCAAGACCATCCGAAGCAGTCGAGACGGAAAAGGGTCGTCCTCCGATCCAACGCTCGTCGTCATCCCCCTTCCTCCCTCGATCGCTACACCGTTTCCACGCCTCGGCCAACGAAGCACGGACAGCGATGATGGAACGTGAATCTCTCCTCGCCCCTCGCAACATGGCTGTTTCGGCGGAGCAGGTGTCCATCTTTCTTACGAGTGATAACACGGCTGTTTCCTTCTTCGAGGCTTCGGCTGCTGATGTTGAGAGACCGATGGTTACGCGCCTTAGCACGGCGGGGACGATCCTTCGTGCTTCGTGTGATGCCTCGTTGCTTGTTCAGGCCTTGCTGGACGCCATAGTCGATCTCGCCCTGCCGCTTACGACCGTCTACTCTGATGTTCTCGGCGATCTTGAGCTGGACGTTCTCACCGCGCCGTCCATCTCTCAGAGTCGGTCTTTGTATCTTTGCATTGCGGAGATTAACAAGATGCTTCGCTTCTTGCAGCCTGTAGATGGCCTCGTCAACGCTCTTCGCGATCATCACTCTCCGGATAGGGGTGCCGTTACTGAGCGTCGGAGCGGAGGCGAAGAGGGTGTCATCGTCTCGTCTGTCACACGCACCTATCTGGGAGACGTCCTTGATCACTGCATCGTCATCTGTGATGCTCTGCAGCAGCTGAAGCAGTCGAGTGAGGATCTCATCGGTCTCATCTTCAACACCATCTCCGCCACGCAGAACGAATCCATGCGGCAGCTCACCACCGTCACCATCATCTTCTTACCCCTGACCTTCATCACCGGCTTCTTCGGTCAAAACTTTACCGACTTTCCTGAACTGCATCAGGGCATTTGGTACTTGTATGTTTCTGCTTGCTCGCCTTCTCTGTTTCTCCTTTCCATCAGTGCCTAACCTCGCTCTCTCTCTCTCTCTCTCTCTCTCTCTCTCATAGCTGGGCCTGCGCCGTACCCACAGCCGTGGCCACCGTCTTGATCCTCATGCACGACATGATATACTCCTGGTTTGTCCGCCTCTTCCGCCGCAAGAGGATCCTCAACATTCGCAAGAGAGCTAGGGTTGCGTCATGGCCGAGGCGTCCGTGAGGCTCTCGTCCTGAGTTTCGTCACCCATGGCTTCACAGCGTCACTCAAAAGTTCGGCAAAAAAAAGCAACTGTAGAAACTGTCCTCAACTCTTCCTCTCCCGCGATATCCTAGCTAGCTGGCCTGAAACACAAAGGAAAGGGGCCTCCTCGAATATGAGCCCTCAGCGAGATCTGTACATGTGCAACTCCGGAATCTGGCCCAGCGCTGGTTGTTCGTCCAGCATTGCACGAGAGAGCCGTCTACCAGGCTGATACTGCTGAACAATCGTGTCCCACTCCCAAGACCAGTCCGCATCCAGGCTCAACCTCTCGGCGAGCATCTTCCATCGATCGCCGCGGCTTATGTCCCTCTCTCCGAAGCTTTGCACAATCTGATCGGTACGGCGGTTCGACCTCTTGAACTGCGCGCTGCTGACCACCATGACGCGGCACAGCGTCAAGGCAAGCTTGATCCAAAAGTTGGTCACGTCCACGTCGTCGTACGGATGCCATAGCGCGTAACGGAACGCTATAATGCACGCAGACGGTGGTTCTCCGGCTTCGTCGTTGGGGCTCGCGTAAAGCGAAAAGGCCAATGATTGCCCGTCGCTGCTGCACAGGGCCTCGGCCAACTCTCTCAGATCGGCGCATGCCCAAAGTCGCTGCAGCTGCTCCTGTTTGGCGTCGTCTAGAAGCCTCGGCGTATGGCGCTCCATTGCCGCCAACAATTCTGGGTGCTGAGGCCGGCTATTCTCGACACCCTGGAGGGGCCGAGTAGCCGCGGCGGCGTGGGTCGTTACTGGCATCATCCGACCGGGCGTATCGTCGGCCACATCCGGACGAAGGTACTGCATCATGTCCTGTTCCAAAAGCCAGACGATCGTCGCCGCCTTCTTTACGTGATCCAAGGCCATGCGGCTCGTCCGGATGAGGACGTCAAAGGGACATGTCGAGTTGACGTGCAGACGCAGCGCCATTCGCAGAGCTCCGATGCACCACTTTACCGTCGAATTCGGGTTCGTGAGCTCCGTGTCAAAGTAAAGCGGACTGCGAAGCCTGACACCGATCCACTCGTACTGCTCGGGGCAGCCAGGCCGGGCAACGGCGAACCTAGCTGGCTGCAGGATCCATGACTCGGACTGCAGCGAGTCCCAGGGCAGCGCCGAGTCCGGGTCTGAGTCTTGGACGATTTCAACGGGCTCATTGTTTTTGGAGAAGACCAGGGAACACTGGTACAAGACTTCCTCTAGATCGTCGGTTACGTCGGCAGGACAATTCCATCGAAGTTGGCAAAGAGAGCTCTGATCGGACCCAGAGTCGGTTGCCGAGTCCTCGTCACTGTAGCTGTAGCCGTCACGTTCTTTGGCTATGAGGAATTCCATCTCGAAACAGTACTTTGTGCCGATGTAACCGATGGCATCGTCCGAGTCGAGCATGACGGCCATGATGATTTAGGATGAAATGAGATAGGGTCAAGATAAAGCGGAGGGAATGGGACAGAAGGCGCTCGTTGGTCCATTTTCTCCCGCGACAGATGCGAAGGCGAAGTCGAAGGATTTATAGGCAGGATCCTGAGGCTCGGCAGCCGTGAGCCAAGACGTCGGTGATTCGCGGGAGCAGCAAGGCTGACGGGGGGGGTCCTCGAGCAAGCGCGATTCGAACACAGACAGCCCGGGCGGTTGGACGAGGAGGGAGCCACTGACAGTGGCGTGGAGGGATGCGGTTCGTGCTTCACGGCAGCGCGACCTTCTGCAGCCGAGCCCAAGGATCACGACATGGCTTGCTTGACTGGGAAGAGGTGGCCATGGCGTGGCGGCCGTGGCTGACGGTCGCGCAGTAGGTACGACAGGGTCGGCAGCCGGCAGCCGGGAGATGGCAGAGGAAAGAAGAGGTGAGTGATTTATGTCGTTAGATCGCGTCTCTCATAGAGGCTTTCTCTTAGAGCCGTTGGTGATGTCACGTGCGCCAAATTGTCGGTGATGCGCGTATGGCTCTAGGGTAGTTTCTATCTTTCCGCTTCTGGTCGACCTCGTCAACATCACTGGCCGAGCCCATTGCCTTTCTCCCCTCCCACATCACGGTTACATCTCCCTACCTATTCGCGATGCGCAGACATCGTCCTTCTCTGATACTCAAATCACCCGCCACTCATGGCGTCACCTCGCGATCCGACTGCTGTCCGCGAGGACGAGATGCAGTACGGATCTGTCGGCTTGACCCAACAAGAGCTCGATGAAAAGTACCATCCCAGACCATCTCCCTCATATGTATATCCTGCCTCTGACGCTCATCTAGATACCCTGACCGACCCCGGAATCACTCCAAGACTCTTCCCTTTCACGACCTCTTTGATCGCCTCTTCAACCCGCTCAACGAAAACAAGAAGCAACCACCTCGTGGCAAAGCTCCCCGCGGCACTTTTCACGGCCCATCACCACCGGAGCAGCGGAGGCGCATCATCGAGTCCTTCATTGCGAGATGGCGCAAGAACGTCGGCGACGACTTCTACCCAGCCCTGCGCCTCATCCTCCCGGACAAAGACCGCGATCGCGGTGTATACGGACTTAAAGAAAACGCCATTGGCAAGCTTCTCGTTAAGCTCACTAAGATCGACAAAAACTCGGACGACGGGTATGCGCTGCTGCATTGGAAGATCCCCGGCCAGACGGCGGCCGCCAGACTTGCCGGTGACTTTGCCGGCCGCTGCTTTGAAGTCCTCTCCAAGCGGCCGATGAGGACGACGGTCGGAGACATGACCATCGCCGAGGTCAACGAACAGCTCGATAAGCTGGCCGCTGCATCGGGCGAGGCAGAAAGTCTGGCTGTTTTCGAGACCTTGTACGAGCGCATGAATGCCGAGGAGTTGATGTGGCTCATCCGCATCGTCCTCAAGCAACTCAAGGTCGGCGTCTCGGAGAAGACGATGCTCTACTTGTGGCACCCGGATGGCGAAAAACTGTTCAACGTCTCGTCGAGCCTTCAGCGTGTCTGCTGGGAGCTCTACGATCCAAAGCTTAGGCTTGAACAAGAAGAGGCTGGCGTCGGCCTCATGCAGTGCTTTCAGCCTCAGCTGGCCCAGTTTCAGATGCCGGCCTCCTTCCAGAAGATGGTCGAGCTGCTGCGTCCGACCGACGACGACGCCGAGTTCTGGATCGAGGAGAAGCTCGACGGCGAGCGTATGCAGATGCACGTCGTTGAAGACCCCAGCCACCCTGGAGGTTGGCGCTTTCGCTTCTGGTCTCGCAAGGCCAAAGACTACACCTATCTCTACGGCGATGGCTTGCTCGACGAAGGCTCTAGCCTGACCCGATATCTGACCCACGCGCTGGCGCCCGGGGTGCGCAATCTCATACTCGATGGTGAGATGATCACCTGGGACATGACCTTGGATAAAATTGTGGCCTTTGGCACCCTCAAGTCGGCCGCCCTATCGGAGCAGAAGAAGCGGATGGGCGACGACGACGACAACGGTCATCGGCCGCTGTTCCGTGTCTTCGACGTGCTCTTTCTCAACGACAAGCAGCTGACGCAATACACGCTGCGGGATCGGCGTCGCGCGCTGGAAAAGGCCATCCGGCCGGTCCACAGGCGGCTCGAGCTGCACAAGTTGACGCGGGCGACGACGGCCGACGCCATCGAACCGCTGTTGCGCGAGGTGGTGGCCAGCGCGTCCGAGGGCCTCGTGCTCAAGAACCCGCGGTCCATGTACCGGCTCAACAGCCGAAACGATGATTGGCTCAAGGTGAAGCCCGAATACATGTCCGAATTTGGCGAGTCGCTCGACTGCGTTATCATCGGCGGCTACTACGGCAGCGGTCGTCGCGGCGGCATTCTCTCCAGCTTCCTCTGTGGCCTGCGAGTGACGGCGAATCACGTCCAGGCCGGAGCCAACCCGGAAAAATGCTTCAGTTTCTTCCGCGTCGGCGGCGGCTTCAGTGCCGACGACTATGCCGAGATTCGCCATCGCACGGAGGGCAAGTGGCAGGTCTGGGACGCGAGCAAGCCGCCGTCCGAGTTCATCGAGCTGGCCGGCGGCGAAAGGCGGCAGATTGAGCGGCCGGATATGTGGATTCGGCCGAGCGACTCGGTCGTCGTCTCCGTCAAGGCATCCAGTATCGGTCCTTCGGACTCCTTCGCTCGGGGTATCACGCTGCGCTTCCCTCGATTCCGGCGGCTGCGCCTCGACCGCAGCTGGGATTCGGCCTTGACGCTGGAGGAGCTCGAGGACCTGAAGCGACGTGTCGAAGAGGAGTCGCGCGACAAAGCAATGACGGTGGAGGATACCAAGCGGCGTAAGCCGAAGCGTGTCAAGAGAGAGCTCGTCATCGCAGGCGGTGATAACTCGCCGTCGCAGCCGCCGGCAGTTCAAAGGCCTGGCGTCTTCCAAGGCTTCGAATTTAGCGTGCTATCCGAGTCGCCGCGGCCGTTCAAGAGGACCAAGGTGCAGTTGGAGGCCATGATCAAAGAGAGTGGCGGCTCCGTCTCGCAGCGGGCTGCGCCGGGCACGCAGACGGTCCTCGTAGCCGACAAGAAGACGATCAAGGTGGCGAGCCTCATCAAGGCTGGCGACGTCGACATCATCCGCCCGATCTGGATCAAGGACTGTCTTGAGCCGGGGGACGGGAGCTCGGATGCCGCGCTATTACCTTACGAGGAGAGACATCTTCTGCACGCGAAGGAAGTGACATGGGAGGCGGCGGCTCGGAACACGGATCGCTTCGGCGATAGCTTTGCCCGTGCCGTGTCGGTCGAGGAGCTGAGACGGATTACGGACGCCATGACAGCGAGTCATAACTCGGAAGACGCCGCTGCGTTCCTGGCGCAGCTCGAGGAGCGAGACAAGGGCCTGTCGCACATGCGCGCCTTCATGTTTGCCCGGTGCATTGTGCAACTGCGTGCGGCTGACGAGGATTGTGCGACCAGGAGGGCCATCGATAGGTCGGCGCGCTATGTTCGGTACGCCGGGGGGCGGTGCGCTGGCGAGGAGGAGGAAGAGGCTGTTACGCACGTCGTCGTCGTTGGAGCGAACGCTGACAAGGCGAGTCGGCTGGCGGAAACGGTGTCGCGCAGACAGGTAAAGGGGGGCCGCGGCATAGCCCGGGTGGTGACGGGGCAGTGGGTTGAGGACTGCTGGAGGGAGGGAACGCTGTTGGACGAGGAGCTTTATGCGGTGTGAGAGCTGTAGGGACATACATATGTACGGATATCTTGATGACGACACATTATCATTACATACCTACATATGTACAGTCTCCTCTCTCACTTGCCCGTCGTCAAAAACAACCTATCGCCAATATCGCCCAATCCCGGCTCGAGCATGCCGTTGGAAGTCAGCCTCTCGTCGAGTCCGGCGACCCACAGCTCACAGCCCTCAGGCCACTCGGAAGCAGCAGTGCGGAGGCCCTCAATGGCGCCGATGACAGCGATGACGACGATCTTCTTGGCACCCCACTCGCGGAGGGCCTGTATAGCGGCAGCGCAGGTGCCGCCCGTGGCGATGACAGGATCGACGATGAAGGCGAGAGAGCTTGCGGGCGAGGCATCGGCGCGAGTTAGGTTGTTGTAGTACTCGACTGGTGCGAGGGAGGCGTGGTCTCGATAGAGGCCTAGATGGTGGACGGGGACGGGGCGGGGGAGCATGTCCTGCACGGCTAAGGGGGGTTCAGCAGGTGGAGATACTTGGCAGTGGTGAGCGAAGGGGAAGATGCGAAGCATAGAACCTTGGACTAGGGCGAGGCCGGAGCGGAGAATGGGCACGATGCACATTGACTGCGGGACGGTGGTGGTGGTCGTATACTCGAAGCCGAGGGGCGTGGTATCCTGTCACAAGGACAGTCAGGAGACTTGATTCTCATTGCAAGTGAAGCTCAAGCAAGGATAAACAATCGATGACGAGGCAACAGTATTTCAGGGCCACACCTTGGGGCCATCAACCGCCTCGACGTTGGCAGCCATGGCATCGCAGCTGACGATGAGGCCGATCTGATGGACCAGCGC
Source organism: Ophiocordyceps camponoti-saundersi (nom. inval.) (assembly GCA_003339415.1). NCBI lineage: Eukaryota > Fungi > Ascomycota > Sordariomycetes > Hypocreales > Ophiocordycipitaceae > Ophiocordyceps > Ophiocordyceps camponoti-saundersi. The sequence goes on from PDHQ01000352.1 coordinate 30,827, forward strand.
TTCCACGTCTTTGGGACCTGCTGATTGTGACCTGAGCTGGCTCAGCTTGGCGCGGAGGCATGGATGTCGCGATACGTGTACGTTGGTTGGGAGAGAGTCCATTTTCTTCACGAGCTGGTTGGTGAAGACTGAAGGGCGGCTGTTGGTGGCTTTACATCCGTAAAGGGAGAGAGCTTATCTGATGGGGATCGGCCTTTGACTTGATGATGGTGCACGTGATGGCTTGACGCCCGGGGGGTACACGTGATTTCGTGATGCTTCACTGCAGCACGTGATGATATACTGAGACAACATTATACACAATCATTTGTTTTGTGTCTCTGTTCATCTTCCCCTGATGCAGAGACTTTGTATCGCCATTGACCAAGACTCTCCCAGCCGAGAACAACGGAGACTCAACGGACCTCGGCGATGCGCATGAGGGGCGGAGAGAGAGGGTCCTGAGGCTGGGGGCCCGTTAGTGCGGGCAGTCAGTTTGGACGCGAGTCGCGCTCTCCGGACGGCTCTTCAACATCGTCCAGGCGCGCCGTCGAAGCCTTTTCCGACTCTCCGAGTCCTCAGTGTATACCCAGCTCGCCGGAGAAACTATCAGAGCAATGGGACTGTCAGGCGAAAGCGGCGAGGATGCAAGCGATCGCACCCACTTCTCCGTCTCCGACGAAACATGGGCCAACGTCGACGAACTCGCAGCCGGACGCCCCGTCGAGGCCTCCCCGACTCGCACAGACAGCCTCGAAGCCACGCGTAGACGACAACGGTCCAGATCGTCTTCGCATGCCGGCTCGCGGCGACGGGATGTGGCGTCGCGGCTTGCCACCCAGCTGTACACGCTCTCATATCTCATCTTCTTCTCCTTTTTCGGCACGCTGGCGCGGCTCGGCCTCACGGCGCTGACGAGATTTCCCGGCGCGCCTGTGACTTTCAGCACCATCTGGGCCAACTTTGCCGGCTGTATCGTCATGGGATTTCTTGCTGAGGATCGGCGCCTCTTTCGGCATGAGTGGGGGGAGGGAACATCTTCTACGTCGTCTTCGCCTGGGCCGGAGGCTGCCAAGGCTCATCTTGCGGCCAAGAAGACGATTCCGCTGTACATTGGACTCGCTACGGGCTTCTGCGGGAGCTTCACTAGCTTCTCGACCTTTATCCGTGACGTCTTCCTTGCCATGATCGACGACCTCTACCGGCCCGTGACGGCCGAGGTGCGAATTCCTGGCGAGGGTGGTCGCAGTAGCGGACGCGCTTTCATGGCCTTGATGGCTGTTGTCATTGCCACCGTGTCGCTATCGCTTTCTGGTCTCTTTATGGGCGCTCATGTGGCGCTGGCAACGGAGCGAGTGCTGCCTTCACTTCCCCAGCCTGGAACGCGGCGGTACTTGGACCCGATCGGCGTCGTGCTTGGATGGGGATGCTGGGTAGGCGCCATCTTGCTCTGCGCCCTACCACCACACGAGGACTGGCGAGGCGTGACTTTTGCCCTCGTCTTCGCGCCCCTTGGGACCCTGCTGCGCTTCTACCTCGCGCTCTGGCTCAACGGTCGACAACCGGCTTTCCCCCTCGGTACCTGGGCGGCGAACATGCTGGGAACGGCGGTGCTGGGTATGGCATGGGACATCGAGCATGTGCCAATCGGCGGTATCGTCGGTTGTCAGGTCCTGACGGGCATCGCAGACGGCTTCTGTGGCTGTCTGACTACCATCTCCACCTGGGCGGTGGAGCTAAGCAGCTTGAGGAGGAGGCATGCGTGGGTTTACGGCGTCGTGAGCGTGGTGGTTGGGTTTTCGCTTCTGGTGTTGATTATGGGTGGTTTGCGATGGACGCATGGGTTTGCCATGCCTGAGTGTCGTTGAGAGGAGGGAGGAGGCTGGGGCAAAAAGGGGGGGGGGGGGGGGGGGGGGGTTGGGGGTGGGGGGGGGGGGGGGGGGGGGGGGGGGGGGGGGGGGGGGGGGGGGGGGAGGCGTGCAGTAGATAGTATAGAGGCGTGTGCGTCTTTGGAAGCGAGCAGAGATTGTGTGCGTGTGAGTAAATGCGCGCGTGCGTCTGATTGTGGGTGGTCAAGATGCCGCGTTATCGTAGGTCGT
>PDHQ01000353.1:0-32701 GCA_003339415.1 Ophiocordyceps camponoti-saundersi (nom. inval.)
TAAGCCTTATATAAAGGCTTAAAGCTATATTAAATTTTATAATATTTATTTACTATTTTCTATAAACTTATTATTATATTTAATTTCTTCTTTTTAATATATAATATTTAAGATTTTTTTACTCGCTAAATAATAGTCTAATTAAAAAAAAACTTAAGTTATATAAAATATATAATCGGAGCTATATACTAGTATTTTTTCTATATTTAATTAGCTTACTTAAGCTGACTAAAGCTTTAGTTATTTTAGTCTTTAGTTTTTAGTTAGTTAGTCACTTTATTTAGTAACTGACTAAAGTCACTAGAGTGACTAACTAATAACTAACTAAAAATTACGTATTTTAGTTATAACTAAACTTTAGTTAGTTATTAGTTAGTTATAACTAACTAATTTTAAACCCTGCTTATAAATTACTAAAGGTATAAAATATATAAATTAAGAAATATAAGCTATTCTTTATTATATAATCTCCTTCTTATAGTTTAACTAGCCGCGCTACTTACTTACTTACTAGCTTATTTTAAATAATTAAAACTTATTTATAATAAGTATTAGTCTTAATTACTTACTTTATAGCTTTAAAATTACCTTTCTTAACTAATAAGTAGAGGCGGCTGCCCTTATCTTTTCTTTAAAAAGCTAAGCTATAGCGTTTACTTATTTCCTTTATAATAATATTAAACTAATATAAGCCTTTATCGCTTAAGCTTAGTAATAATAATAGGACTTTTTAAATAAGTCTCGCTAACTTATAGAATAGTTTTAAATTAGCGATTTTATATAGCTTAACTTTATTTATATATAGTCTAACTATTTATTTTAAAAGCTTAATTACCTTAAAAATAAATATAAGGTAATAGCTATATTAATATTACTTACTATTACTCTTAATACGCTATTTAATATTTACCTTACTTTTTATATTAACTTTATTAAGCGTATTATTAATAACTTTTTACTATCTTAGTTATTTACTAACTCTTAGCTAAATCCTCTCCTTTATTTTGTTTATAATAACTTATCTTTTAATAAGTATAAAATTAAGAAAATCCTTATTATAAAGAATATTAAAAATTAGCGCTTATAAGGTAAAATACCTTATTAACTTATTTTTATAAAATAGAAAAGTTATATTATTTTAACTTAAAAGTTATTTAATAGTTTTAAATATTATATAATATTAAACTATTTTAAGTTTATATAAGGGAATATACGCTTTTATAATAGCTTAAAATAAACTTAATTATATATTTATTTAAGCGCCCCTTATAGCTAATTATTCCCCTTAAGTAACTTTCTTTTTTTATTATATAAATATAATATTACTCCCCCGCCCTTTATTTTCTTTTATTTTTTATTTATTTACTCCTTTTTCCTTTTTATATTAGCTTTAAGCTAATATTTATTTTCTCCGCCTTTTTCTTATAATCTTTTATTATAATTAAATAACCTAAAAGATTATTATAATATTAATTATAGCTTAGCGCTAATATTAACTTATAATAAATATATTTCTAAGTAAAAGAGGGCGTGCCTTAAAGCTAGGAGAATATTTAATATAACGCTAATAGTAAAAGTCTCGCTTATCTTATTTCCAAGCCGCGTATACTATATATAAGCGCTAATATAAACTTACTTTACTAATATATAATAACGGGAAAGGATAAATATTATATATAAGCACTAAATAACTAAAAGCTAGGTAATATATATAAGTTAATAAAAATAATATATAATAAGGTAGCGGGTAAGCTTAATATATTATATAAACTAATTAGCGCTATAATTATTTAATAAAAGATATTATTTCTTTTTTTATTCTCTTATTTTTATATATTAATATTTACTTAATAGTTTATAATTTAAGTAGCTTACTTATCTTACTATTATTTAAAAATCTATTACTATTATTCCTTTTATTATTAAAAAAACGCTTTATATTATAAAGCGAAAAAGTTAAAGCTAGCGGTAAGGGCGCCTTATTATTACTATTATTATTATTAGTATTATATTATTACTAAAAATATACTATAAGTTAAGGTATATAAGGTAAATATAATAATTATATTATTAATAATAAGGATAAGTATAAAGAACTATTATTACTTAAGCGTAAAAAGGGCGTAAAAGTTAATTACTAAGCGCGGTATAATATAAATAGCGGCTAATATAATTTATAAGTAATTAATATAAATAAGAAATTTTAATATAAGCTAGGCGCGCTAGCTAAGTATTTTTTTAATATAGGGGCGAGTAGGTAAAATAATAGCTTATCTTTTCCTAATTATCGTTTATAAGTTACGGATAGCTTACTATAAGCGTATATTTATAATAAAAAAGTACTTTTCCTAAAAGCACCGTTTTTGCCGCTACTTATACGCTTTATAAGTTACTTTATAACTATATTAGTAATTAATATTATAGCTATTATAAAAGTTTTAAATATAAAAAGTATATAAATATTTTACCTTTTATAATATAGTAATATTTTTATTATTTAAATCCTTTTTTATAATATAGCTACTTATTATATAAAATAATAATTATAGCTAATTAGATAATATATTAAAGCGGTAATATAATAATTTAATAAATATAAAAAGCTTAAAAGATAATAATAATAAATAAAAAAAAGATAAATAAATAATTATAAAAAGCTTAGATAATAATAATAAAAAAAAAACTATAAGAATATAATAGTAGAGTAATAAAGTATAAAGCTTAGAGAAATATTTACTTAGTAAAGGAAAATAATATAACTAGCTTAAGGAGAAAAAAAAAAGGAGGAAGAAAAATTTTCTATATAAGGGGTATTTTAACTTATACTTTATATATATATATACCGCGGCCGGAAATACTCTTTTCCTAAAGCGATAAGGTATATAAGAAATTTAAGCTATACTTAAATAGCTAAGTTACGTAAGAAGTGCTTAGTTAAGTCCGCGCGTATAATAGGCGCGGGCTATATATAGACTATAACCTTAAGTACGTATACTATATATACCTTAGAACTTTTTAAGTTATTTTATATTAATAAAGTTAGCTTCTTATAAATGTTAAGAAGTGTAAAACCTTTATAATATTAATATATTTACTTAATAGCTTATATTTACTTTATATTCTTATAAATTATAAGCGCTTTTTATAATATATTTCTATTATATTAAAATTTATAATATTTTTATTTTTTTACTTTTAAAGCTTATTTTTAATTAACTTTAAAATATTAATATAAATAAAAAACTTTATATATAAAGGATAAGTAAATAAAATTATTTTATATTAATTTTAATAGCGAAGAATTTATATAATTTTTAAAAGATAAAGTTAATAAATAAAATAATAAAAATATTAAATAAATAATAAAAAAAATATAAAATATAATAAATTATAAAAAAAATATTTTCTTTTTTTTAAAATAAAGCTTAAGGGCGCTTTTAGCTATATTAAATAATATAAAATATTAATTATAATAATAAAAATTAATAAAGTAAAATTATATATTTTTAATAATAAATTTTTTATTTAATTTATTAATAAAAATAAAATTATTAAATATAATAATAAATATAAAAAATTAGTTTATAACTAATTATAGCTAGATAAGGGGGATTATAGTAGATATATTTAGGTCTTCCTAATAGCGCTTAGTTATCGCGCGGGGTATATAGCTAGCTTAGAAAGGGGGCTTCTCTCCCCTCTTATTCCTCTCTTCGATAGCTTTAATTATAACTCCTTTTTAGCTTACTCCTATAATCGCTATAATAAGACCTTTATATTAATTAAAGCTCCTCTTACCGCTAACTAAATATAAAAGTAAGATTTTAGTATAAAACGCTATTAAATTCTACTTATATTAAAGCCGCTCTTAGCATATTTTAGCCTAAACTTTTAGTTAGCCGCTATATATATTAAATTTATAATTAACGGAGCTATAATTAGGAAGCCTAAGTTCTAATTTTATTATATCTTTTCTTATCTTAATACTTTTTAGTAAACGTTTTTTCTATATATTACTATAGCTATAGATTTTTCTTACTAGCTTAAAGCTTTTTTAATATATATCTTTAAGCTTTTCGAAAAAAATTATAAAAAGCGCTAAGTAAGTTTTTCCTTAGTTAGGATATATTAAAAGCTATTAAAGCCCCTTAGAGAATACGTTATAAAGTAAGAATATACTTTTTTTAAAGCTAAACTATTATATTAATTTAATTATATTAATATTATTTTACTTTTATTTAAGCTATATAAAAAGTTATAAGAGCGCTTAGAATATAAAACTTAGCTTATAATATACGTAGCCTTTATTAGCTTTCTCCGAGGCTTTAATAAAGTATTTAGTTTTAGAAATATTCTTAACGCGCTAGTTAATTTACCGCCCCCTTTTTTAGCTAACTTAATAAATATCTTATTTATATAATCTTATTTTAATATTATTAAGCGCTAGCGTTACTATTAGTATAACTAAATTAGTTATTTTAAGTATAATTATCCGAAGCTTTATAAGTAAATAGGGATATTAAAGTTAGAGCTTTTTATAAGCGGAGTAAGGTAATTAAAAGTAAATCCGGAGTATTTTAATTAAGGGGATAATAAGTAAGAAAGGATAAATATACGCTAGATATTATAGCTTAAGTAATTTCTAGCTTTATTATATTACCTTATATAAAGATAGTCCGCGCGTAGCTTAAGCGCGTAAATTTATTAATAAGTATATATTATAATTATATTATATCTTAGCTTATAAACTAGCGCTAATAATATATAATAATAAGTATATAGCTAGCTTTATTATTTATTATAATTAAAATATCCTCTAAGCTTCTTATAACTAATATAATATTATCTAATCTTATATATTAGCTATATAAATAAGTTTTTACTATTAGTATATAAGTTTATTAATTCTTACCTTAAGTAATATTACGATTTTAAGCTTATTAGAATCTTTCTTATAAAGATTAGGGTTTAATTCCTTAAGCTATAAGGAAGCTTTTCCGCCCTCTTATCCTTATTTTTACGGAGACTATTAGGCTATTAGCTAGGGATTATATAGAATATTTTACTAGCGTAATAATATATAACTTTTCCGTCCTACGCTTTTACCTCCTTAGCTAGCTTAAGAAAGGGGCTATATAAGGGATTAGTTTATAACTAATTATAGCTAGATAGGGGGGATTATAGCGGATATATTTAAGTCTTCCCGATAGCGCTTAGTTATTACGCGGGGTATATAGCTAGCTTAGGAGGGGGGCTTCTCTCCTCTCTTTTTCCTCCCTTCGATAGCTTTAATTATAACTCCTTCTTAGCTTACTTTTATAATTACTATAGTAAGACCTTTATAATAAATTAAAGATTTTTATAAAAATAATTTTTTAGTTTTTTTTAATAAAGCTATTAATAATATTATAAAGCTTAGCTAAAATAAAAATATTATAATATATAATATTTATTTTTAGCTAAAAAATAAGCTTAAGTTTTAATAAGAATATAACCTTATTATATTTTATAATATTAATATTAACTAAAGCTAAAAAATAATATAATTAAAAGTTAAAAAGCTTTTAAAAAAAACTTTTAAAATTTTTAAAATTAAATTATTATAAATAAAAAAATAAAAGTTAATTTTAAAACTATATTATATATTTATATTTAAAAAGCTATTAATATTATTTAACTTTTATATTTTATTATTATAAAAAAATAAGATTATAATATAAATAGCTTATTTAAATTATTATTTAATAATATTAATATTTATATTTTATTATAAATTACTAATTTTAAGATATTTTATAATTTATTAGGTAATTAATCTTTTATTATAATAAAAAGCTAGTTTTAAAAAAAAAGTTAAAAAATAAAAATAATAATAAGAAGCTAAAGCTATTATTATTAATAAAAATATATATTATATTTTATATATTAAAGTATATAAATATAATAAATAAAATTATAACTTTTTTTTATTATAGCTATAATATTTAATTAAAAAGCTTTATTTTTTTAAAAAAGTAATATTAAGTTTTTTACTTTAAGCTTTAGCTATTATTTATTTTTAAATAATATAAAAATAATAATATAAGTTTTATAAATAATAGCGTAAATATAATATTAATAAAGAAAAATATTATAGCTTATATTATTAATATTATTTTTAAAAATTATAATAATCTTATTTTATTAAATATTATAATTATTAATATTAGCTATATTTTATATTTTTTTAATAATAATAGATAGTTTAATTAATATAAAAAACTTAATAGCTTTTAATATCTTATAATATTAGATTATAAGCCCTTATTTTATTATAACTAAAGTAGCGTTATAATTATAGCTTCTAATAGCTTTTTAATTATTTTTAAAAAGGTATTTTATAATATAAATATTTTAGTTAATTTTATCTTTACTAATTAACTTAATAAGAAGGAAATTTATATTAATAGTAAAGGAATATATTTTTTATAATAAGGCTATATTATTTATTACTTTTTTTAAATAAGAGGCGTTATTAATATTATAAGCGTTAAGGCTTTAAAGCCTCTTATAATAGCTACCTTACTTATTAAAAAATAAAAAATTAACTTCGCTATAATATATTACCGCCTTAGCTATATAAGTAAAAATAGAGTTTTTAAAGCTTATATTAAGGTTTAGCCCTTATATTATATTCGGGTTATTAACCTAAACGTTAGACTTATAGATTAGCCTCGCGATTAAACGATAAGGCTGCCGCTATCCGGCCTAGAGGCCTATAGCGGAAAAATTAAAAGGAACGGAACGGAAAAGATAGTTAAATAGGGAGGCAAATAGGCTCTAAAGGAAAGAGCGGTATATATAGCTATTTAGCACGCTAAAGTGCGGCTTCCTTAGAAGCTTATTATATATAATTATTATTATATATAGCTTAGCAAATAAGCACCCCTTTAACTAATCCCTTAATAGAATCACGTATCTTTTTCTTATAAATTTTTACCCTTATCTTTAACGTTAATAAATTAATTAAATTAGATTAGATTAGAATAGCTAACTTATAGGATTAAATAGAAAGGCTTTAGTAATCTTAAGCTAGCCTTAGTAGATATTAATAACTCTTATAGTAAGAGCTATAAGTTTAATAGTTAGAATAATAAATATAGGTAATATAATATATAATAAAGGATAAGGAGGAATATTATTAGTAAATCTTAAAATACGTAAAATAGCACTTTAAGGAATAAGCTAATACTTTTCTTATAGATAAGGAAGCGGAGTAAAAAGCTATATTATAAAAAGTATAGTTTACTATTTAGTAATAAGCTATAACTTTTCTCGCGATAAAGGAAGTAAAATACGTAAAGTAACTTATAGCTATATATATAAACGCTTTTAAGAAAATACTATAAATAAACCTTATTAAACTAACTTTTACTAAAGCTATACTTAACTAAGCTTAGATTAATATAGCTTTCGTAAGATAGAAAGAACCTTAGCTTAAGTAAAATAAATCGCTAAATTCTTTTTACTTTTTTATAAGCTAGCTAGTTTACTAATATAATATCGATAAGCTTTAAGGTAAAGCTAATAATATAGATTATATTTAAGTATAAATCCTAAACTATTTTCCTAAGGATAAAATATAGAAAATATTAGCTTTCTAGTAATTTAATAGCTTTAGTAGAAAAAGGCACTTAAAGGATTTCTTTAATTACCTTTATCGAACTTTTAGTAACGTTTAAGAACGAAAAAAGGCTTAAAATAAGCTCCGAATTTTAGTTTACTATAACGGATAAATATTTAGTAACTTTATTCCTAAGTTCGAAAAGGTCCTAGTAATTACTATTAGATTTATAAGTTAGGATAATTTTATAAAACTAACCTAATTATATAAGGCCTTTTCCCCGATATTTCGAGATTTTCTAATTATTATTAATATATTTTACGAATATTCTCCGTTTATCGATTACTTATAAGGTTTTACTTAGTTTTTTAAATAAACTTTACGCTTCCTTAAGGCAGCTAAGAAATACTAACCTAACTTAAATAAATACTTAGGAGGCGCTAAGGGCGTTCCTATAAACTTAAGCACGGGAAAAAATATAAATAGGGATATTCTAATAAATATAATAGGAGATAAGAAAAAGAAAAAGCTAAAAGGAAAAGATAGCGGTTATAATAAGACTTTTACTTAGGTATTACGAAATACCCCTTAAGCTAAGTAAATAGAGAAATTAGTGCTAGAATAACGTAGAATATTAGGTTTTTATATTAAGTACGGAATAAATATATACTTTATATATAATAATAATTTCTAACTTTTATAAAAGTTATAATAGAAAGCTTTAGGAGAAACTTATATTAATTATATAGAAATCTTACTTTAGATTAAGGAATATAATTCTAATAATAATTAAGGAAAAGAATAGCTTCGGGATATTATAGCGTCCTAGAGGATAAGGTAATATAAATAAAGGAAAAGAAAAATATCCTTTATTCTAAACTATAAGCCTTATTTACTAAGATTTCCGTAATTTTAAATAACTTAGAATTAGTAAATATATTAATTAATAAAAGCTATAAAAGCTATTCTATAATATACCCGTAGCTAATATAAAACTTACGAATACTAATAGAAAAAATCCTAGCTTAATAAGTAAAAAGGGTAATAATAAGTAGACTAAAAGTATTAAGTATCGCCTAGCTTTTACTTAAGATAAATAGCTTTAGTTAATTAATTATAGTATATATAATATTAAATCTTAATTTCCCGATTATTTTTAGTAAGCTTTAGCTAGAATATATAAAATTTTACTTAGTCCCTTACGAAGAATAAGTATAGTACGAAGATTCGTAATAATAGGTATAGGTTACTAATACTCGCTCTTAACTAATAAAGGAGATCTCGAACGTAGTATACTACTATAGCTTAATTTTCGTCGGAGAAGTAAGGAAAAGGTAAAAGGAATTACGCTATTAGAAGAAAGACCTTACCGAATACTTAAAAATCTAAGCGGTAAGAGTTAAAAATATAAAAAAGGCGTTATAAGATAAGATTCCCTTAATAAATAACTAATTACGAGAACGGATCCTAATAGAATTCTATAATATATTTCCCCTTTTCCGTAAGTAAAAAGCGGATAAGTTAAACTTATATAAAGAAAATATAGATTATTATATATTATTTAAGAAAGAAGCGGATAATAGAGAACCTTAGATCCTATTCGGCCCCCTTTATAATATATTAAAGGAGGAATTACTTATCTTTAAAAAGATATTATAAGACCTCTTTTAGAAAGGCTTTATCTAACTTAGTAGCTTGCCCGTAAATACCTTAGTCCTCTTCGTAAGGAAACTTAAGGGAGGATTATAATTTTATATAAATTTCTATATACTAAACGTAATTATAATCTTAGATAAATACCCGCTTTTTTTACTTAGTAATACTTTTTAGTTATTAGCTAAGTCTTAATAGCTTATAAAGCTAGATATTATATAAGCTTTCTATAAGGTATAAATTACTAAAAGAAAGGAATAGAAAATAGTATTTCGGACCTAATATAGCTTTTTTAAATAAATAGTTACCTTATTTAAACTTATAAAAGCTTTTACTACCTTTTAGAGATATATTAATAATATCCTCTAGCTATATCTTAATAAGTTCTACTCGGCCTATATTAACGATATTATTATTTACTTTAATAATACTAAAGAGGACTATTTCCGTAAGGTATACTTAGTTCTCCGTAAGCTCTAAGAGTATAAGCTTTATCTAAACTTAAATAAGTATAAATTTATAGTTAAGAAAGTAAAATACTTAAGATTTATAATATTAGTAGGGGTTAGGCTCTAAGTAAACTTAGAAAAGATTAAGATAATTATTAACTAAGCTACGCTAACTTCCCTTAAGGGCTTTCGCGGATTCCTAAGTTTTACTAATTTCTACTAACTCTTTATTATAGATTTTACTAAAATAGTAAAACTATTAATAAATCTAATAAAGAAAAGGGTAAAATTCGTTTAGGGACTAGATTAGAAATAAGCTTTCTAGGAAGTTAAGAATCTATTTATAAAAGCCCCTTTATTAGTAAAATAAAACTTTAGGGACCTTATATCTTTAAAAGTAAATATTAGCGCTTATATTATAAGAGGTTATCTTTACTAAGAATAAGAAGGATAGAAATAACTAATAGCGTTTTTTTCCGTAAAAATAAACGCGGCTAAACGTAACTATCTAATATATAATAAAAAGATATTAGTAATTATTAAATATTTAGAATAGTAATATACTAAATTACGTAATTATAATAGTTTTAATATTATTATTAACTATAAAAACTTAGAGTATTTTATAACTTACTAGCACCTCTCGGAACGATAAGCCCGTTAAGCTAAATACTTATTACGATTTAACTTTAAGATCTATTATTAACTTAGTAAATAAGCTACGGTCCTAAACGCCTTTTCTTATAAGAATTAGGATAAACCCTTAACTACGGAGAAAGAGGACGCTCGCTTTATATAGATAATTCCCGAAAAAGCCTTATAATTTTACTTATAAGCGATAGTAATCGATATTTCTAAGGACTTTACTAATATCTTAGAGAAAGAGGAAGGCGAAGATAAATAATAAAACGTAAATATAGCTACGGAAAAAGCTATAAATTTATAAAATAACGTTTTACTAGAAACTCGAGTTTTCTCTAATAATAAGCTTTAGGAACTTTAAAATAAGATAATATTATAAGACTCGGTCTTCTAGGAAATATATTAAGCTATAATAAAAGGAGACCGCTTACTATTTTTAAAGCTATAACTTAAGGTTTAAATTATAGATTATTATATTAACGCTAAAAGAAGATTATATTTCCGTAATAAGCTTTAAGTCCTAGGAGCCCTAGTTACTATAATAGAGGATTTTAAGAAGGCACTAGCCTCCTCGCTTAATATATTACGGAATTATCTTATCTAAATAATCTATAACTTAGCCTTAGTTAGTTACCTTAAAAAGGAAGGTATAGTAGCTCTTATAACTCGTAACTTCTTCTAGCCGCTTTAATAATAATATATTCGCTAATTCCTTAGGAATTATAATACTTATAATAAAACTAAAGCTTAGAAATAATATTAAGCTACCTTTCTTAAATCGTTACCTACTCTAGATTAGTTTTACTAATATATATAAATAGACTTTATAATAGATTTCCCGCTTATAGAACGCGGAAATAAGCACTTATAGGTAATTAAAGACTAACTTAGTAAAAAGATCTTACTTAAGCTAATACCCTTAATAGACGCTCCGCTCTATATAGAGCGGTTTTTTTAGTATTTTATATAGTTTTACTAATAGCTAAGTACTATTATAAGTAATAAAGGAACTAACTAAATAGGCGAATTTTAAAGCTACCTTTACTAACTTTACGGAATTAATTAAATACTTAATATAGCTTATTACCCGTAAACTAATAAAAGATATAAGAGAGTTAATTAAGATATATAAGCTTACCTCTAAGTAGTAGTTTCTTATAACTAAGATAACTAGGATAAATAGCTTCTTATAACTTAGCTTACGCTAAATAGTAAAGTTTACTTAGCTATAAGAATAACGCTATTTTTTATAACTTATAAGTTCTAAGCTTCTATAATAGTACCCTTAGACTTAAATATTTTATAAGTATTAACGAGGAATCCTAAGAGCTAAGCTAAGGATTTCGTAAGATAACTATAGTAAGTAACGGACCTTTATTAAGCGGCCGATACCTTATCCTTATAAACTTAGGAGTTTTAAGCTAATAAGAATCGATAAGCGGCTAAGCGTTTCGAAATAGGTAATAAGGTTTAGCTTAATTTACGTAATTTTCTAAGCGTATAACTTAAGAAGAAGCTCGATTAGAAGAATACTAAGTTTATAATAGCGCGGGTTATTAACCTAACTCTTATAAAGCTTACGGGATTATTAATAAGAGCTTATAATCGCTTTAGTATAAATTTACTAAAAAGGGCAGCTTTAAACCCCTTACCTAAATAGGAAGTTACTAATCTATAGCCTCTTATAATACTAATTAATAAAAAAAATAAGTAAAAGGTTAAAAAAATTATTTTAGCTAAATAGAAGAAAGTAAGTAAAGGTAGGAGACGAGAGGTCTTCGTTAAGTAGAAAGGTTATTAAAATCTAATATAGGAACCTTTAGTAAAACTTAAGGGTATTACCGCTCTTAATCGCTTTAAAGCTTTATATAGTTTAGCTATATATAATAATAGGTAGGATATTAGGAAATATATAGTAAAATAACTAGCGGAGAATTTATATTAAAAAGCGCACTCTTAGGCGCGAAAACCCCCCCCCCCCCTTACGATATTTAGCGGCGCTACTTCTTCGTAGATAATAACTCCTTAGCTAAGTAATAGCGGCGGCGCGATAGCGTTAAGGTTATTAGTTTAGTAGCGGCGGTAATAAGTATAGCGGCGGCGGTAATAATAGCGTTACGCTTTAAAATAATAACTTTTTCCTCTAATATTAAAATATTAGCTAACCCCTTAAAGCCTAAAAGCTTACGGGGGGGGGCGATATTAAAGATAGTATTAATATACTCCTTAAAGAAAGAAATTAGCTTTCCGCGTTTAATATTATAAGATTAGGAAAACTAACTATATAATAAAGGGAGTATCGCTATATATAAGCTTAAGCTTAGCTAATATTATTAAGGCCTAAGTAATAATAATCGACGCTTAAAGAATATTATCCGCTTTTATTATTACCTTAAGCAGCTATTTAGTTTTAGCGGTAATATATTACGCTATATAAGCTAAAACTAAAAGCTAAAAGGTAAGCGTATAAGTTTAATATAAAAGTATATATTCTATATAAAATATACGGGGTTTTTATTTCCTTATACGCCTTAATATTATAGCTTAATTATAATACTTATAACCTTATTTTATATAATAAAAGTACGGAGGCTTCTAAAAAGCCCCCTTATTATAACTATCCTTATCTTCGTCCTTATCTTTATTATTATCTTTTTTATTAATAGGGTTAGTAATAAAGGCGGGAGGAGGAGAGGGAGTAGGAGTAAGGGCGGGGGCGGGAGTCTTAGCTTAAGACTTTTTCCGTAAAATAAGCTATAAAAAACCTAATATTAGCAAACGCCTATTATAAATAAATCGCCCTCCTAGACGCGGGATAAGGACTTACTATAATAGAAAGAGGAGGAGGAGAAGGGGAGAGCTAGCGAGGGGCCTTAAGCTAGGAGCTTCTCCGTACGGTAACTTAAGAAATACCTAATAACGTTAGCAGCGCATTTCTCTACGATAAGTAAGTTACTTTTTTAAATATAGGATTAATAAGTCTTATATAGTAAGCTATTAAGTAAAAGGAGGAAAAAACTTACCTTAAAAGATAAAAGAGGAGGAGAAGTAGAAAAAAAAGAAAAAGGAGGAGGAGGAGGCTTAGAGCGATAATAACCCTCCTAAGTTAGCTTATAGCTATAATAATCTTTAAACTAAGTATTAAAAGCTAGGAAATCCTCCTCTAAATTAAAGCCCCTATTATCGCCCGCGATATCGTTATCGCTATTATTATCGCTATCGTTATTATTATTATTATTATCGTTATCGCCCTTATCGTTTAAGTTATTCTCGTCTTTATCTTTTTTAACTTAGATAACTTTATTAGTAATAATATTAGTAATAATAGTAGTAGTAAAGTTAATAATAGTAGAGGCGGCGGCGGTAAAGTTCTAAAAATAACTATTATATTCGCTAAGCTAAGATATCCCTATAAGTAGGAAAATATTAGTACGGTTAAACCCGTAGAATAAGTAGCGGATTCCCTTACTAATAATAGTAATAATAATAATATTAATAATAATAACGATAAGGTTATAGAAAAAAGAAGGGGAGGAATAAAGGATTTAATAAGTAGGCACTATAAAAGCTTTAAAAAAGTAGGGCGGACCGGGTAACTTAGCGGAAAATTTTTTACCTAACTTTACCGTATACTATATAATAGATCCCGCACTTATAAGTAAGGGAAGGGACCTTATATTAAGGTTTAGCTTTTATATCGTATTCGGGTTATTAACTTAAACGTTAAACTTATAGATTAGCCTTGCGATTAAATAATAAGGCTACTGCTATCTAGCTTAGAGGCTTATAGCGGAAGGATTAGAAAGAACGGAACGGAAAGGATAGTTAAACAGGGAGGCAAATAAGCTTTAAAGGAAAAAGCGGTATATATAGCTATTTAGCACGCTAAAGTGCGGCTTCCTTAAAAGCTCGTTATACGTAATTATTATTATATATAGCCTAGCAAATAAGCACCCCTTTAACTAGTCCCTTAATAGCTTATTATAAATCTAACCTTATAATTAATAAGAAAAATATTTTTAAGTTATTTAACTACTATATATACTAATTAAGAAAAGTAAATATTATAATTAATAAAAACTTAGCTATTTCCCTTATAAGCTTTTTATAATATATATTTTAAGATTTTATTTAATATATGCTAATTACTTATAAAAGTTATTATTATATATTATATAATATTAATATTTATATAAATTATTATTAAGTTTTATTTATTAAAACTTATAATAAAGCTTTTAAATAACTTAAAATATAAAAATATAATATTAATATTATTATAAGTAGTTATTATATATAAATAATAAGCTTTAATAATATTTTTAAATTTATATAATATAAGATTAAAGCTTAAACTATTAATAAAAGCTTTATTTTTTAAACTTATACGCTTTATATACTTACTTAAAATAGCTAAGCTAAATATACTAGCTATACTTTTATAAATATTATACGCGCTATATATATTAAAATATAAAGGTCCTATACTCCTTAACGTTTATAAGAAGCTAACTTTATTAATATAGAATAACTTAAGAGGTTCTAAAGTATATATAGTATACGCACTTAAGGTTATAGTTCGTATATAGCCCGCGCCTATCTTACGCGCGGCGTTAACTAATCGTATATACTTATATATATACCGCGCCCGTTATACGTGCGGACTTAACTAAGCACCCCTTACGTAACTTAACTATTCGGGCATAGCCCGAATCCCTTATATACCTTATCGCCTTAGAAAAAGAGTATTTCTAGCTATAGTATATATATATATAAGGTATAAGTTAAAATACCCTTTATATAGAAAATTTTTCTTCCTTTTTTTTTATTTTTCTCCTTAAGCTACTTATATTATTTTTCCTTACTAAGTAAATAATTCTCTAAGCTTTATACTTTATTACTTCGCTACTATATTTTTATAATTTTTTTTTCTATTATTATTATTATTTAAGCTTTCTTATAATTATTTATTTTTTTTTTATTATTATTATTTTTTAAGCTTTCTATATTTATTAAGTTATTATATTACCGCCTTAATATATCGTTTAATTAGCTATAGTTACTACTTTATATAATAAGCGGCTATGCTATAAAGAGGGATTTAGATAATAAAAATATTACTATATTATAAGAGGTAAAATATTTATATATACCCTATATTTAAAACTTTTATAATAGCTATAATATTAATTACTAACGCGGTTATAAGATAGCTTACGGGGCGTATAGGTAGCAGCGAAAATAGTGCTTTTAGGAAAGGTATTTTTTACTATAAACGTATACTTATAGTAAGCTATCTATAACTTACGAATAATAGTTAGGGAAAGATAAGCTATTACCTTACCTACTCGCGCTTGCGCTAATAAAGTACTTAGCTAGCGCGCCTAGCTTACGCTAAAGTTTCTTACTTACGTTAACTACTTATAAGCTATATTAGCCGCTACTTATATTATACCGCGCCTAGTAACTAACTTTTACGCCCTTTTTACGCTTAAGTAATAATAATTCTTTACGCTTATCCTCGCTTTTAGTAATATAATCGCTATACTCGCCTTATATACCTTAACTTACGATATATCCTTAATAATAATATAATATTAGTAATAATAATAATAATAAGGCGCCCTTATTATTAGCTTTAACTTTTTCGCTTTATAGTATAAAATATTTTTTTAGTAGTAAGAGAAATAATAGCGATAAATTCTTAAATAATAATAAGATAAGTAAGCTACTTAGATTATAAACTATTAAGCAAATATTAATATATAAGAATAAAAAAATAAAAAAAAAATAATATTTTTTATTAAATAATTATAGTACTAATTAGTTTATATAATATATTAAGCTTACCCGCTACCTTACTATATATTACTTTTACTAGCTTATATATATTATCTAGCTTTTAATTATTTAGCGCTTATATATAATACTTATCCTCCCCCTTTATTATATATTAGCTAAGTAAGTTTACGCTAGCGCCCGCGCGCGGCGCGCGTAGCCTAAGAGCGGGATAAGCGAAACTCCCGCTATTAGCGTTATATTAAATATTCCCCTAACTTTATAGCACGCCCTCCCCCGCCCGGGGATATATTTATCGTAAGTTAATATTAGCGCTAAGTTACGGCTAGCGTTATAATTACCTCCTAAGTTACTTAACTATAATAAAAGATTATAAGAAGGAGATAAAAAAGGTAGATATTAGCTTAAAGCTAATATAAGGAGGGAGGAGGAGTAAGCGAATAAGGAATAAAGGGGAATAGGGGGTAAGGGGGTAATATTATACTTATAAAATAAAAGGGGAAAGTTACTTAAAAAAGATAATTAGCTATAAAGGGCGCTTAAATAAGTATATAATTAAGTCCGCTTTAAGCTATTATAAAAGCGTATATCCCCTTATATAAACTTAAAATAGTTTAATACTACGTAATATTTAAGGCTATTAAGTAGCTTCTAAGTTAAAGTAATATAACCTTTTTATTTTATAAAAATAAGTTAATAAAATATCCCGCCTTATAAGCGCTAACTTTTAGCGTTTTTTATAGCGAGGATTTTCTTAACCTTATACTTATAAAAAAATAAGTTATTATAAAAAAGATAGAGGAGGGGATTTAGCTAAAAGTTAGTAAGTAATTAAAATAATAAAAAGTCGCTAATAATATACTTAATAAGGTTAATATAAAAAGTAAAGTAAATATTAAGTAGTATATTAAGAGTAATAGTAAGTAGCGTTAGTATAGCTATTACTTTATATTTACCCTTAAAATAATTAAGCTTTTAAAATAAATAGTTAAACTATATATAAGTAAAGTTAAGCTATATAAAATTATTAATTTAAAACTATTCCGTAAGCTAGCGAGACTTATTTAAGAAGTTTTATTACCGCTACTAAGCTTAGGTAATAAAAGCTTATATTAGTTTAATATTATTATAAAGGAAATAAGTAAACGCTATAGCTTAGCTTTTTAAGGAAAAGATAAGAGTAGCCGCCTCCGCTAGCTAGTTTAGAAAAGTAATATTAAAGTTATAAAATAAGCGGTTAGGACTAATACTTATTATAGATAAGTCCCGATTATTTAAGGTAAGCTAGTAAGTAAGTAAGTAGCGCGGCTAATTAAACTATAAGAAGGAGATTATATAATAAAGAATAGCTTATATTTTTTAGTTTATACGCTTTATACCCTTATTAGTTTAAAAGTAATATACTATAGAAAATAGCTTATTAACCTTAATAAGATAATAAAAGGTAAACTAAAAGTAGCTTATTTAATTAGAATTATAATTAGAAATTAACTTATAAGGGAAGCTATAAAACTATTACTAGTATTAGATAAAGCGCTTAGTATATTACTTAGTATTTATAAATATTATAGCTTTAAGCTAGATATATTTTAATAAGTAATTTATAATAATTATTAAGAAATAAAGCTAAGACTTTAAGGCGGTAAGTAGCTTAGTTATAAAGTTTACGAAAAGGGTTATTTAAAACTATTTAGAAAAAAGTAATAGCTAAAGTAACTTTTAATAACGCTAATAATTAAGGTAGTTTTTATAATAATAATAATTATAAATAAAATATATTATATCCGTAAATATATTATTTTAATAAAACTTATAAAATAATAATAATAATATTCGTATACTAGTATGCTTAATTTAGCTTAGAACTATTTTATATATATTCTAAGAGTAGGAAAAACCGAAGAACTTAAAGTAAAACCCTCCCCTTAAGTATTACCTCGGTTTAAGGCCGGACTAAGTCCGCACCTAGCACTCTATACCTTAAATAGGTCCGGTAATAATAAATAATTAGGAAGCTAATATTTCCTCTAAAGCGGAGTCCGCGGTAGTAAGAGTATATATAATCCGGGTCCGGTATAAAGTTTATACGGCTACTTATCTTCCTAAGCGTTATCGTTACTATAAACTAAATCTCCGCGCTTAATTATAATATTCTAAATAATTTATTTAATTAAAGCTTTATTAACGCGACTAAAAAATATATAAAGGTTCTACTAGCCTATAATAAATTTTATAATAGCTAGTTCCGAAAAGTAGCTAGATTATTATAGCGAAGCTATAAATAAGTTTAAAAAGGGGGTTAAAGGCGGAGCTATTATATTCGCTTTTTAGCGTTTCTACCCCGGCTATTATTAGACTTTAGTTAGCGCTAAAAGGGAGGAGGGGCGGTATATATAAAGTTCCGGTTTATAAATCTCTAGGGTTAGGAAATATAAGTATTTTTCGCCCGGTCCTACGCCGCTCTTATCTTAAGGTAAAGTTAACTTTACTTAAGGTAAGTCCCCTAATAAAAAGGGTAATAATATAGTCTCTTTCTATACGCTATAAGGTAAGCTAACTTACCCTCTACGTACGGAAAGGTAGAGTACTAGCTATATTATAATTTTACTATATAATATTTAGCGATATATCTAAGCTAATAATATTTAAAATATTACTAAAGTTAAACTTTTAGCTTATAAAGTTTTATATTAAAAATCTCCGCTTATATTATTATACCCTTATTATAAATTTAGTTTATATTTATTACGCTATCGATAATAATTATAAAAAAGCTCCGCTAAGTTCCTAAATAATATCTCTTTATATATAATTATATTACTAAAACCTTATTTAATAACTTAATCTCCTTCTAAAAAGCTTCTTTACTATTTTATTATAAAGCTTACGCTAGTACCCCTTTTATAACGAAAATATAACCTCCGCTAATAAAGTATACCTTTTCTCTAAAAATAATATAAAGCTACCTTAAATTAGACCGGAGCTTATAAATAATATCTTAGAATATTACTATAATATTACCGCTAAGTAATTTCCTTATTATAAAAGCTTAGCTTTACCCGCGAAGTTTATAGTTAATACTTATTATAATTACCTTAAAGCTTTAAACTTAGAGTAAAGTAATAATAAAATTAAAGTAAATTATAAGCTAACGCTTATATTACCTAGGAACCTATTTTTTAATAGTTTTCTCCGGCGCTTTAGCTATAATTATAGCTTATATTAAAAGAGTTCCGCTCCCCCCGAAGCTATAAAAAAAAGAGGAAACCGCGGCTATAATAGCCGAGAAAATACTATTAATTAACGGAGTTAGAGTAAGGGGGGCGCCTCCCTAGACCCTCTTAGACTCCGCTACTTATTTAATAATTACTTATACGGAGACTAAGGCGTCCCCCGAAATAATCTTATTAATACTTACCTTAGCTTCTAATAAGGTAAGAGGTATAGTAAACTTTTAGGTCCGAGTTTACTATAATTCGGAGTAAAGCTATATTTTAGGTAAAAAATTTTCGCGGTTATAATCGACTTATATAGCGTCGCCCTCCCCCTTAAAGTTATTCCGGGCGTAGCTTAAAGCTATCGCTATAAGGTAACGGAAAGAGTAAAGTCTGCTTATAATATAAAAATAAAAAGTCCGTATCCGCGTCGCTATAAGTACGGGATCCGTGGAATATATAAGAGTTAAATAAAACTTATATTAAAAAAGTATAAAAGTAATATTTTTATTAAAGTATCTTATTATAAGGGAATTATAAGTTTATTAGATAAGTATAGTAATTAAAGGTTTTTACTTAGAAACTAAAAAATAGCCTTAGAATTATAGCTATTTATAAGTAAAAATAAAATAGTTTATAATTTACTTATAAGTACCCGCTTTTAGCGGAAATTTCTAAGCGCTTAACTAAACTACTTAATAGTATATATAATAAAGGGAATTAATATAGAAAGCCTCTAATTAAAAGTCCTATAAGGTCTTATCTTAAAAAAAAGCTAAGGCGTCCTAGGTAAAAAGTATAGCTATAAGGAACTAGGACGGGGCCGGGCTAAAGTAAACTAGCTATAACTTAAAAAAGTAAATAAATATAAGCTATATAATCTAATTAAAGCGCTCCTCTGTCCCGCGGCGATCTTATTCTCGCTAGGAGAGTATATTAGGCTATAACGCCTACGTACTAAAATAATACTAAAAGCGGAAGTTAAAAAAAGCGAGTATCTTAGCTTAATATACTTAATATTCTATTATAGCCTTAAGCGTAGTAAAATACTCTAAGGCTTTATAATCCGTAAAGATAGAAAATAGCCGCGTAATTTTATATAACTTAGTAAATTATATTTTAAAGTAAGAAAAAATAATAAGAAGCTTTTTATTATAAATTATATAATTTTATTTTATAAGTAAAAGCTTTTTAAAATAATATATAATAAGCTAAAAGATATAATTTAAGCTAAATTAGGAAAAATACCCGCTAATAGCCTCGCTAGAATAGTTAGCTTTAATAATAATATTATAATTTAAATTTTACTAAGCGAGGGTAAGGGTAAAGATAAATATAAACTTAAGCGTATTAAAAATAAGCTAGTATTTATTAGTTTAGTAGAAAAGCGCGCTATATTTCGTAAGCTTAATTAAGGGGGCTATAAGGTTTAAAAAATAAGGTATAAAGTTATAATAAAAGTTAGCGAACTTAAGAAAACTATATACGCTTTAGACGTAGGTTAGCGCCTCTTATTCTAAAATTATAGAGATTTTAATAAGGTTTAGCTATACTTTTTTACTAGCGTAGATAATAAACCCTAAATACTTAACTTTATAAATAATAAAATTATACTTATTAAGATTAAGGAAAAGCTTAGCTTAATAGAGATATAAAAATATAACGCGTATTTTACGCTAATAATTAAAATAGAAACCTCCTAAATAAATAAGGATATTATCTAAATATATTATAATAAAGTCCCTTAAGAAGTTATTAAAAGTAATATTAATATAATATTAAAATATAATAAGCGCTTTTATAAAGCTAAAAAAGTAAATAAAGTATTCGAATAAACTAAACTAAATATAGAAAGCTATAA
Organism: Ophiocordyceps camponoti-saundersi (nom. inval.); assembly: GCA_003339415.1. NCBI lineage: Eukaryota > Fungi > Ascomycota > Sordariomycetes > Hypocreales > Ophiocordycipitaceae > Ophiocordyceps > Ophiocordyceps camponoti-saundersi. Next base: position 21,223 of record PDHQ01000353.1, read on the forward strand.
AGTATTCCTCGCCCTTAGTAATATAAAGCTTATAGAAAGTAATATAAATATTAAATTTCGTAAACTAGTAAGTACCTAAAAGGCTACGGAGCGTCTCCTTAATAAGCGGGAGGGGATAATAATCTTATTTCGTTATTTTATTTAAAGTATAATAATTAATATAAAAGCGCTACCTACTTCCTAGCTTTTTTATAAGTAAGATAAGGGCGGCTATAGATAATAAGCTAGCGCGGATTTATCTTTTATCTATTAAGTTAGTAATTTATTTCTAAACTTTAAAGAGATACTTATAAGGTATATTATAAAGTAAGCCTTAAAGTAAAAAAAATAAGAAACTATTAAGTTTCTAGCGAAGTTAGATATAGTAATTATAACTATTATAGTAAAAAGGTAAGATATTAGCTTTCTCCTTATCGAATAAGTTAGTAAAATCTAATATTTTAGAAAATAAAAAGGGGCTCGTAATTAAGGTAAAGGTTATAATATATAAAACGTAAAAGATATCTTATAAGCTAATAGTAAGGAACTAATAACTAATACGCTACTAAGATTTATAATAGATAAGGGCTATAAAGATAAAGCTAAGGATAGCTATAATAAAGTAAGTAATTTACTAAGATTTAGAGTATAAAATAACTAATCCGCTAGTAAAGTAAATTATAATTTCCTACTTATTAAAATATAATAAGATATTATTACGCGTTATTTAAAGTAAGCTAAGAATTAAGTCCTAAGTAAGGCTTAGGATTATATACGCTATTATAAGTAATTACTAACTATTAATATTAGCTATAAAATAGATAAGGTAGCGGATAAATAAGTATAGCTTAAAGCGTATATATTATTAATAATATATTTATATAGTAATATAAATTACTTATAAGTAAAAAAGGGGAATTCGCTTAAGTTAGTAATATTATATAAAAAATTCGCTTATAGTAGCGTAATAATTATAGCTATTATCCGCTTATATAATAATAAAAAAAATAAAATTTATAAATATAAGGAAAAGGAGAGGAGGTAAGTTTATATTTTAACTAATATCTATAAAATAGTTATTTAGTATTTTATAAGTAATATTACCGTAAAAGTCCTCCTCTTATAGGAGATTTAGTATAAGGGGGATTTATTTCCTTAGTTTAAGGTAAGGTTCTCCTCCTCTTTTATAATATCTATAAAGCGAACTAAAAAGGCTAGTAAGGGAGGATTAAGCTTATACTTACGTAAGAAATAGCTAGTAGTAGTACCGCTATAGCGGAGGTAGCGGCCTTTAACGCGCCGCTTCGTAATCTTATTATTATTAGCCTTAGTTACTTAATAATAAGTCTTATTATTATAGCTATTCCGGCCTTAAAAAAGAGGGCTATTATATTTACTAAAGCGTAGCTAGGTGCTAGTCTAGTATATATTAGTTATCGGGGTATTTTAAGATAGCTTAAAAATAAAAAGTAAAGGCGTTTAGCTTTTATTTTTAAAGCGGAAAAACTTAATATTTATAATAATAGCGTAAATTTTAATAATAACGATAATATACTTAGTTAGAGGAATATTACGCCTTATATAATATTAGTAAAAAGCTAGCGTAAAAATATAATAAAAGCGTATAACTTTAATTTTATTAGCTTATTTAGTATTATTTACTAAAGTAAGCTTAGCTTTAAAGCGAATAAGGAAATTAAAGAAAAACTTAGAAGCGCTTTATATAAGGTATTTAAGCTCTATTATAGCTATCTAGCGCTAGTATAAGTAAGTAAATATAATATTAAGGTAACTTAAGAAATAATTAAGGTTATATTTATATTTAGTACTTTATTTAAAAAATAAAGCTATTTTAGCTTAAATTATAGAAAATAAATATTAGTATAAAAATACTTATTAGTTATAAGTAATATTAATAAAAGCCTAGTTCGCTTATAGCTTATAAAATATAAGAGAGCGTTATATTAGAAAAAGGTCCTTATTACTATTAAATAGTAATTTAAAAGGTAGTAGCTTATAATAAGGTTACGATTACTATTACTTAAGAAGCTATATAAATTAGTACTATTAGCATATAAAGCTTTAAAGCTCCGTAATAATAGCTTACTACTCTGAGAGCTAGGCGATAATAGCTTATTAAATATTAAGGTTATCTATAATTAAAATTATTCTATTATAAAAGTTTTATACTTCTTAATATTTATAAGAAGCTAACTCTATTAATATAGAATAATTTAAGAGGTTTTAAAATATATATAGTATATATATTTAAAGTTATAATCTATATATAGCCCGCGCCCGTCCCGCGCGCGGCGCTAACTAATCGTATATACCTATATATATACTATACTTATTATATACGTAGACTTAACTAAGCACCCCTTATATAACTTAGCTATTTAGGCGTAGCTTAAATTCCTTATATAAAACTAAGTTTTTTAAGAAATTATAGCTATTTTTTATAAATATAAGCGCTTATATATAAAATATATTATTATTATTAGCTAATTTAAAAAATTAAAGCCTTATTAAGATAATAATAGCTATAATTTATATACCTTATAAATATTTAATTAAATATATATAATCTTAAGAATATAAAGTATATATTATTATCTTTTTTTAATATTAAATTTAAAGCGCTAAAATAGCCTCTTACGCTAAAAAAAAGCGCTTTATTAGTATAAAAAGCTTTTATAAGCATATTTATAAGATTTATTTACTTAATAAAAATAAAATTATTAAAGTTTAAGATATTAAATTTTATAATTTAGCTAATTTAAACTTTAATTAAATAATTAAATATATTATTAAATTTAAAATTAAAGAAAATTAAGAAAAATAACTTAATAAGGATAAATTTTTTAAATTTAAGCTTAATAAGATTAATAATAATAATAAAAATTATAATTATCTTAATAATTAAAGCTTTAATAAGCTTATTAAAAGCTAAAATATAAATAATATATTTAATTTAAGTAATAAAACTATAAGCCCCTTTTAATTTAAAAAGCTTATTATATTTTTAAATATAATATAATTCCTTATTATAAAGGATTTAAGCTGCGCCTAAATAGCTAAGTTACGTAGGGGTGCTTAGTTAAGTCCGCGCGTATAATAAGCGCAAGGTATATATAAGTATATACGATTAGTTAGCGCTACGCGTAGGATAAGCGCGGGCTATATATAAACTATAACCTTAATATATATATTATATATACCTTAAAACCTCTTAAGTTATTTTATATTAATAAAGTTAGCTTTTTATAAATATTAAAAAGTATAAGACCTTTATAATAAAATAATTTTAATTATAAATAACTTTAATATTTAATAAGCTATTATCGCTTAGCTTTTAAAATAGTAAGCTATTATTACGGAGCTTTAAAGCCTTATACGCTAATAGTATTAATTTATATAGCTTCTTAAATAATAGTAATCGTAACCTTATTATAAGCTATTACTTTTTAGATTACTATTTAATAGTAATAAGAACCTTTTTTAATATAGCGCTTCCTTATATCTTATAAGCTATAAGTAAACTAAGCCTTTATTAGTATTATTTATAACTAATAAGTATTTTTATATTAATATTTATTTTTTATAATTTAAGCTAAGGTAGCTTTATTTTTTAAGTAAAGTACTAAATATTAATATAACCTTAATTATTTTTTAAGTTACCTTAATATTATATTTACTAACTTATATTAGCGCTAGATAGCTATAATAAAGCTTAAATACCTTATATAAGGCGCTTCTAAGTTTTTCTCTAATTTTCTTATTTATTTTAAAGCTAAGCTTACTTTAGTAAATAATATTAAATAAGCTAATAAGATTAAAGTTATATATTTTTATTATACTTTTATACTAGCTTTTTACTAATATTATATAAGGCGTAATATTCCCTTAACTAAGTATAATATCGCTATTACTAAGATTTATACTATTATTATAAATATTAAGTTTTTTTATTTTAAAAATAAAAGCTAAACGCTCTTATTTTCTACTTTTAAGCTATTTTAAAATACTTTAATAACTAATATATACTAAACTAGTACTTAGCTATATTTTAGTAAATATAATAGCCCCCCTTTTTAAGGCTAAAATAGCTACGGCGGTAAAACTTATTATTAGGTAACTAAGGCTAGTAATAATAAGATTATAAAGCGGCGCGCTAAGGGCCGCTATTTTTATTATAGCGGTATTAGCTATTTCTCGTATAAGTATAAGCTTAATCCTCTTTTACTAGCCTCTTTAGTTTACTTTATAGATATTATAAAAAAAGAGGAGAACCCCGCCTTAAATTAAGGAAATAAATCCCCCTTATATTAAGTCTCTTATAAGAGGAGGACTTTTATAATAATATTACTTATAGAATATTAGATAATTTTTTTATAAATATTAGTTAAAATATAAACTTACCTCCTTTTTATTTTTTTATATTTATAAATTTTATTTTTTTTATTATTATATAAATAGATAATAGCTATAATTATTACGCTATTATAAGTAAATCTTTTATATAGCGCTACTAGCTTAAGCGAATTCCCTTTTTTTATTTATAAATAATTTATATTATTATATAAATATATTACTAATAGCGTATATACTTTAAATTATATTTATCTATTCGCTACCTTATCTACTTTATAGCTAATATTAATAGCTAGTAATTATTTATAATAGCGTATATAATCTTAAGCTTTATTTAGGACTTAATTTTTAGCTTATTTTAAATAGCGCGTAATAATATCTCGCTATATTCTAATAAGCGGGAAATTATAATTTACTTTACTAGTAGATTAGTTATCTTATATTCTAAATCTTAGTAAATTATTTACCTTATTATAGCTATCTTTAGCTTTATTTTTATAGCTCTTATTTACTATAAATCCTAATAGTATACTAATTACTAGTTCCTTGCTATTAGCTTATAAGATATTTTTTATATTTTATATATTATAACCTTTACTTTAACTATAAGCCCTTTCTTATTTTTTAAAATATTAGATTTTACTAACTTATTTAATAAGGAGAAAGCTAATATCTTACCCCCTTATTATAATAATTATAACTACTATATCTAACTTTACTAAAAACTTAATAATTCCTTACCTTTTTTACTTTAAGGCTTACTTTATAATATACCTTATAAGTATTTTTATAAAGTTTAGAAATAAATTATTAACTTAATAAATAAAAGATAAATCCGCGCTAGCTTATTATTTATAGCCGCCCCTATTTTACTTATAAAAAAGCTAGGAGGTAAGTAGTACTTTTATATTAATTATCGTGCCTTAAATAAAGTAACGGAGTAAGATTATTATCTTTTTTTACTTATTAAGGAGATATTTTATAGCTTTTTAAGTACTTACTAGTTTATAAAACTTTATATTTATACCGCTTTCTATAAGCTTTATATTATAAAAAGTAAAGAATATTTTATAGCTTTTTATACTTAGTTTAGTTTATTTAAATACTTTATCTACTTTTTTAGCTTTATAAAAGCGCCTGCTATATTCTAATATTATATTAATATTACTTTTAGTAACTCCTTAAAAGATTTTATTATAATATACTTAAATAATATTTTTATTTATTTAAGAGGTTCTTATTTTAATTATTAGTATAAAGTATATATTATACTCTTATATCTTTATTAAGCTAAGCTTTTTTTTAATCTTAATAAGTATAATTTTACTATTTATAAGGTTAAGTATTTAGGGTTTATTATTTATACTAGTAAAAAAATATAGCTAAACTTTACTAAAGTTTTTATAATTTTAAAATAGGAGGCGCTAACTTATATTTAAAATATACGTAGTTTTCCTAAGTTTACTAATTTTTATTATAATTTTATACCTTTTTTTTTAAACTTTATAGCCCTCTTAATTAAGCTTATAAAATATAGCGCGCTTTTCTATTAGATTAATAAATATTAGCTTACTTTTAATACGCTTAAGTTTATATTTATCTTTACCCTTATCTTTACTTAATAAAATTTAGATTATAATATTATTATTAAAGCTAATTATTTTAATAAAGCTATTAGTAAGTATTTTTTTAATTTAGCTTAAACTATATCTTTTAGCTTATTATATATTATTTTAAGAAACTTTTATTTATAAAATAAAACTATATAATTTATAATAAAAAGCTTTTTACTATTATTTTTTACCTTAAAATATAATTTACTAAGTTATATAAAATTATATAGCTATTTTTTATTTTTATAGATTATAAGGCTTTAAAGTATTTTACTACGTTTAAGGCTATAATAGAATATTAAGCGCGTTAAGCTAAGATACTTACCCTTTTTAATTTCCGCTTTTAATATTATCTTAGTATATAGGCGTCGCGGCCTAATATACTCTCTTAGTAAGAATAAGATCGCTACGGGATAAAGGAGCGCTTTAGTTAGATTATATAGCTTATATTTATTTACTTTTTTAAGTTATAGCTAATTTAATTTAGCTTAGCCCTATTTTAGTTCCTTATAGCTATATTTTTTACTTAAGATACCCTAGCCCCTTTTTATAATAAAACTTTATAAGACTTTTAGTTAAAAGCTTTTTATATTAATTCTTTTTATTATATACGCTATTAAGTAATTTAATTAAGCGCTTAGAAATTTCCGCTAAAAGTAAGTATTTATAAGTAAATTATAAACTATTCTATCTTTATTTATAAATAGCTATAATTTTAAAGCTATTTTTAAATTCCTAAATAAGAACTTTTAATTATTATACTTATTTAATAAACTTATAATTCCCTTATAATAGAATATTTTAATAAGAATATTACTTTTATATTTTTTTAATATAAATTTTACTAAAATAATATATTTATAAATATAATATATTTTATTTATAACTATTATTATTATAAAGATTACCTTAATTATTAGCGTTATTAAAAGTTATTTTAGCCGCTACCTTTTTTTAAATAGTTTTAAATAACTTTTTTTATAAATTTTATAACTAAGCTACCCGCCGCCTTAAAGTCCTAGCCTTATTTCCTAATAATTATTATAAATTACTTATTAAAATATATTTAGCTTAAAGCTATAATATTTATAAATATTAAATAATATATTAAGCGCTTTATTTAATACTAATAGTAACTTTATAGCTTTTTTTATAAGTTAATTTCTAATTATAATTTTAATTAAATAAGCTATTTTTAATTTACTTTTTACTATCTTATTAGGGTTAATAAGCTACTTTCTATAATATATTACCTTTAAATTAATAAAAGTATAAAATATATAAATTAAGAGGTATAAGCTATTCTTTATTATATAATCTCCTTTTTATAATTTAACTAACCGCGTTACTTACTTATTTACTAGCTTATTTTAAATAATCGAGACTTATTTATAATAAATATTAGTCTTAACCGCTTACTTTATAGCTTTAATATTATTTTTCTTAACTAGCTAGCGGAGGTAGCCGCTTTTATCTTTTTCCTAAAAAGCTAAGCTATAATATTTACTTATTTTTTTATAATAATATTAAACTAATATAAGCTTTTATTACCTAAGCTTAATAGCGGTAATAAGATTTCTTAAATAAGTTTTACTAACTTATAAAATAATTCTAAATTAATAACTTTATATAGCTTAACTTTACTTATATATAGTTTAACTATTTATTTTAAAAGCTTAATTATTTTAAAAGTAAGTATAAAGTAATAATTATATTAACGCTACTTATTATTACTTTTAATATATTACTTAGTATTTACTTTACCTTTTATATTAATTTTATTAAGTATATTATTAGTAATCTTTTATTATTTTAGTTATTTACTAATTTCTAGTTAAATCCCCTCCTCTATCTTTCTTATAATAACTTATCTTTTAATAAATATAAAGTTAAGAAAATCCTTATTATAAAAAACGCTAAAAGTTAGCGCTTATAAAGTAAAATACCTTATTAACTTATCTTTATAAAATAAAAAAATTATATTATTTTAATTTAAAAACTACTTAATAGCTTTAAATATTATATAATATTAAATTATTTTTAGTTTATATAAAAAAATATACGCTTTTATAATAGCTTAAGGTAAACTTAATTATATATTTATTTAAGCGCTTTTTATAGCTAATTATCCTCTTTAAGTAATTTTCCCTTTTTATTATATAAATATAATATTACCTTCTTACCCCTTATTCCCTTTTATTTTTTATTTATTTATTTTTTCTCCTTCTTTATATTAGCTTTAAGCTAATATTTATTTTTTCCGCTTTCTCCTTATAATCCTCTATTATAGTTAAATAACCTAAGAAACTATTATAATACTAGCTATAGCTTACCGCTAATATTAACCCGTAATAAATATATCCCTAAGCGGGGGAGGGTATATTTTAAAATTAGGAGAATATTTAATATAATACTAATAGTAAGAGTTTTATTTATCTCGCTCCTAGGCTACGCGCGCTATACGTAAGCGCTAATATAAACTTACTTTACTAATATATAATAAAAAAGGAGAATAAATACTATATATAAGCGCTAGGTAACTAAAAGCTAAGTAATATATATAAGTTAGTAAAAATAATATATAATAAGGTAATAAGCGGGCTTAATATATTATATAAACTAATTAGCGCTATAACTATTTAATAAGAGATATTATTCCTCTTTTTATTCTCTTACTTTTATATATTAATATCCGCTTAGTAGTTTATAATTTAAGTAGCTCGCTTATATTACTATTACTTAAAAATCTATTATTATTATTCTTTTTATCGCTAAAAAGATACTTTATATTATAAAGTAAAAAAGTTAAAGCTAATAATAAGGGCGCTTTATTATTATTATTATTACTATTAGTATTATATTATTATTATAAATATATTATAAATTAAAATATATAAGGTAAATATAATAATTATATTATTAGTAGCGGGAATAAGTATAGAAAATTATTATTATTTAAGCGTAAAAAGGGTATAAAAGTTAATTACTAAGCGCGGTATAATATAAATAGCGGCTAATATAATTTATAAGTAGTTAATATAAGTAAGAAATTCTAATATAAGCTAAGCGCGCTAGCTAGGTATTTTTTTAGCGCGGGGGTAAGCGGGTAAAGTAATAGCTTATCTTTCCTTAACTATTATCTATAAGTTATAAATAACTTACTATAAATATATATTTATTATAAAAAGATATTTTTCTTAAAAGTACTATCTTCGCCGCTACTTATATACTTTATAAGCTATCTTATAACTATATTAATAATTAATATTATAGCTATTATAAAAGTTTTAAATATAAAAAGTATATAAATATTTTATTTTTTATAATATAGCGATATTTTTATTATCTAAATCCCTTTTTATAATATAGCTACTTATTATATAAAGCGGTAATTATAGCTAACTAAATAATATATTAAAGCGGTAATATAATAACTTAATAAATATAAAAAGCTTAAAAATTAATAATAATAAAAAAAAAGAATAAATAGCTATAAAAAGCTTAGATAATAATAATAATAGAAAAAAAAACTATAAGAATATAATAGTAGAGTAATAAAATATAAGGCTTAGAGAAATATTTACTTAATAAGGGAAAATAATATAACTAGCTTAAGGAGAAAAAAAAAGGAAGAAAAATTTTCTATATAAAGGATATTTTAACTTATACCTTATATATATATATATTATAGCTAAAAATACTCTTTTCTTAAGGTAATAAGGTATATAAGGGATTTAAGCTATACTCGAATAGCTAAGTTATATAAGGGGTACTTAGTTAAGTCTACGCGTATAACGGGCGCGGGGTATATATAAGTATATATAATTAGTTAGCGCTACGCGCGGAATAGGCGCGGGCTATATATAAACTATAACCCTAAGTACGTATATTATATATACCTTAAAACCTCTTAAGTTATTTTATATTAATAAAGTTAGCTTCTTATAAATATTAAAGAGTATAGGACCTTTATACTTATACTTAATTAAATATTTAGCGCTTAATTTAATAATTTAGCTAATAAAAAAGCTCCTTTATAAGTAAAGCTAAAAAATAAAATTATAATACTTATTACTAATTAAAAAACTTATTTTATAATAGCTATTATAGCTAATTTTATTACTAACGCTATTTTTAAAAATATTAATAAAGAAAAGGTAAAGATTCCTAACTTTATTCTCCTAATTAACGCTATATTTAATATTTTAATATTATTAACGCTTAAAGGCTAGTAAAATATATAAAAATAATCCGATTATTTTTCCTTTTAGCGCCTAATAATAAATATAAAAATTAAAGCCTTATATAATAGATAAACTTAAAATCTTATTAATTAACTTATTAGTAAGTAAATTCTATTTAATAAATAAGTATTTATAATAAAAACGCTTAAGAATAAAGTTATAATAATTAAAATATATTAATATATATAAGAGGATAAAGAAAAAACCTTATACTTTATTAAGAACTTTTATATTACTATATATAAAAGATTAGTCTATAACTAATTATAGCTAGATAAGGGGGATTATAGCGGATATATTTAGGTCTTCCTAATAGCGCTTAGTTATCGCGCGGGGTATATAGCTAGCTTAGGAGGGGGGCTTCTCTCCCCTCTCCTTCCTTTTTTTAATAGCTTTAATTATAACTTTACTTTAGCTTACTTTTATAATCGCCTTAATAAGACCTTTATATTAATTAAAGCTCCTCTTACCGCTAACTAAACGTAAAAATAAAATCTTAGTATAAAATATTATTAAATTTTATTTATATTAAAGCTATTTTTAGCTTATTCCGGCCTAAATTTTTAGCTAGCTATTATATATACTAAATTTATAATTAACGGAGCTATAATTAAGGAGCCTAAGTCCTAGTTTTATTATATTTTTTCTTATCTTAGCACCTTTTAGTAAATATTTTTTCCGTATATTATTATAGCTATAAATTTTTCTTACTAGCTTAAAGCTTTTTTAATATATATCTCTAAGCTTCTTAGGGAAAGTTATAAGAAGCGCTAAGTAAGTTTTTCCTTAATTAAGATATATTAAGGGCTATTAAAGCCCCTTAGAGAATATATTATAAGGTAAAAATATACCTTTTTCGAAGCTAGACCGTTATATTAGTTCGATTATATTAAGATTACTTTACACTTATCTAAGCTATATAAGGAGCTATAAGAGCGCTTAGATCGTAAAAACTAGCCTATAATATACGCGGCCTTTACTAGCTTTCTTTAAAGCTTTAATAAAATATTTAGTTCTAAGAATATTTTTAATACGCTAGTTAATTTACCGCCTCTTTTTTCTACTAACTTAATAAATATTATATTTATATAATTTTATTTTAATATTACTAAGCGCTAGCTAGGGTTTAAAATTAGTTAGTAACTTTTTAGTCTTTTTTTAGTTAGTCCGGACTAACTAACTAAAGTCCTTATTTTTAGGGACTAAAAAAAGTCCTAACTAACTAAAGTCCTTATAGTAACTAATTTTAGTTAGTTACTTTTAGTCTTT
>PDHQ01000354.1:0-32544 GCA_003339415.1 Ophiocordyceps camponoti-saundersi (nom. inval.)
ATATATTTTATATATTTTATATATTTTATATATTTTATATATTTTATATATTTTATATATTTTATATATTTTATATATTTTATATATTTTATATATTTTATATATTTTATATATTTTATATATTTTATATATTTTATATATTTTATATATTTTATATATTTTATATATTTTATATATTTTATATATTTTTTATATTTTATATATTTTATATATTTTATATATTTACTTAAGAAATACTTTAAGTAAATAATAATATTAGTATTATAAATAAAAATTTTAAGCTAAAGAAAAAAAAGAAAAAAAGAGAAAAACCTTTATAAGTAAAATTTTAGTAAAATATATAAGGGTATATATTAATAGATATAGAAAGGGGTATAGTAAAATCTAAAAAAAAGCGGTTATATTTCTAAGTAATTTTTTAATAAGGTTTCTTAAAGCTTTATAATTATTATTAGAAATTTAAAAAAGTTATTATAAAATTATTTAAGGGAAATCCTTATAAATACTAATATATAATATTACTTCTTAATAAAAGTATTAATATACTTATTAAAGCTAGTTATATTATTATAAAGCTATATACTTAGAGAAATTATAAAATTATTTTAATAATTATCCTTATAATTATAATTTATTATAATAGCTTTAATTTAGCTTTAGAGATTAATAAGCAAGCTAGCGGTATTTAAGAAATAGTTATAAAATTCTTTAATAGCTATTAGTATATATTAAAAATTCTTAATAAAGTATTATATTTTATTTAAGTAATAATTATATTAATAAACTTAGTATTTTAACTAATAGTATTATTTTATTATATAAGATTAGAGAATAAAATTTACCTTTTATTTAAGTATATTATTAATAATTTCTAGCTTTCTAAATAGTATTACGCGCTAGCACCTATAAGGATTTCCCCTTAAGATATTTTATAGTAACTTCTAAGGATTTTAATTATAGTTATATAATTTACGAAAACCTTATTATAAAATTATACGGAAAGACTTTAGGGGGAAATTATTAAAAAATATAACTATTTCCTTATTAGGATTTTATTATTTTACTAAGCCCTCTCTTATTTTTATTAATATATACCTTTATATATTTTACTAAGATTTTACTTATAAGAGTTTTTTTTTTCCTTTCTCCTTAGCTTAGAATTTTTATTTATAATATTAATATTATTATTTACTTAATATATCTTAGCTATAATACTATTCTAAGCTTACTTTTCGCTAATAAGCAAATAATAAATATATATTAAATTCTTATATCCTTATATAAGATAGAAAAAAACTTATATATAACTTAGACTAATTAGCCTTAAAATATATATTTAAAGCTTTTAAATAAACTCTTAGGCGATTAAAAAGACTTACTTTAAAAACGCCTAACCTTATAATAAAATAAAGTTTTAGTAAAAACTAGATTAAAATTATAGCTACTTTTTCTTAGAATATTATAAATATAACTATATTATAAAAGCTATATAAAAAGATAATATAATTATAAGTATAAACTATAAAACTTTAAAGTTAGTTAATTTAAAAAGACTAAAATTAAAACTTAAATATAAAAAAAACTTATTAAGAAATATTAACTATATTTAAGATAAGTAAAAAGATATTTATCTTAATTAGAAAAGCTACTTAAAGTAGTTTTACGCTAATTACTTTAATAATATAGCTAAACCCCTTTTATTTTAATTTTACGAAAATTTATTATAAGAAAGTAAGTAAGTTTTTAAATAAGAAAAGGAATTTTAATACCTTTTTTATAAACTTAAAAGATAAAATAAAGTTTAATAAGATAATTTTCTATTATAAGTAAGATAAGATAAGTATTTTATTTTATATTTTAGAAAGAAAAGCTTATAAATTATTAGAAACTTAATATAATTTAAAAGAACGCTTTTTTTCTAAATTAGCTAAGATAGTTTAGTATTTAGAGTTTACTTATAGAAATCTAAATAAATTCGCGGAGGCTATAAACCGGCTTTATAAACTAAACTTCTCCTTGCCTAGTAAATAAAAAATCTAAGAGTTCCTTATAGAGTTTAATTACTTTATAGCTAAGACTTAAGTTCTCCTAGCTTAAATTAAGTATATATTTTAAGATTACTTACCTGCTAACTTTAATATAAGTTTTTTATAAAAGCTAAAGATTTATATATAATATATAAAGAATTTTATAAGTATATAAAAAACGCTATATTTTATTAGAAAAAGGAGTTTACCTACTAAAAAGCTATATAAAAAGCTTATTAAAGCGATAAAATTACTTTAATAATATAAAAAAAGAAAATTATAACTTTAACCTTAACTTTATACTAAAAAAGCTAGCCTCTTAGTTAGGATAAGAAGAAAGTTTACTAAGAAAATAGCACTTATTTTATTTATAGAAAAAAAAGCTATATAGCTAAAAATTACCCTAACTAATAAAAGATAAAGAGAGTTTATAAAGTTTAAACGCCCCCGCTTAATTCTATTTAATCGGATAACTCTAATTTAAAAAAAAGTAAAATTATTATAAAGCTCCTTAATAATCTTAAAAAAATTATATATAAGATAGAAAATAAGAAAGTTATTTATTATTAATAATTAAGTTAAAGTTAATAATATTACTTTCTATACTTTTACTTTATATAATATTTAAATAAATACTTATTTCTTAGTTAGCTATTATTTTACGAAATAAGTTATAAAGCGCCTAAGCGCTAGGCTTATTTTTATTTATCTTATCCCTTTTATTAATTTCTAAAGCTATTAAGCTAGCTTAGTTTATAAATATTTAATTATTACTTTAGTAAGTAACGGATAATATTTTCCTTATAAAATTTACTAAGTAACTAACTATACTTAAAATCTCTTTATTAGCTTATTTTAAATAGCTAAGAAAAGGTTATTACTTAACTATATAGCTTAAAAGCTAGTTTAGCTAAATAACTTACCCGCCCTCGCTAAATATTTACCCTTAATCTTATTATTTAAGAAGCTTTTTTTTACTAGAAATCCGGATCTAGTTATCTAAGCGGACGCTAAATACCGGAACCGCTTTTTTTATTAAAATAAGCGTAAATATTAGATCTTTTAGCGTTTATAAAAGAAAAAAGACTTTATATAGCCCGCGAAGGAAAAAAAGCTAGCCCTAACCTTAACCGATTAGAAGACTAATAATATAAATAAGGATATTTTAAAAAAATAGCTTATTTGCTAAATATAATAAAACTTTTAATATATGCGGTAAGAAAAGATAACCTTATTAATCTTTATAATTTTTATAAAATTAAAATATAACTTTAACTTTATTATAATTATAAAATTAAGCTTAGCTAGCTATATATATATAAGATAAAAAATCCTATTCCCTTAAGGAGAGGAACTTAAGTATATAGCTTATATATATAATATAATTCCTCCTACCCTTATCTATTTTAAAAGATTTTTTAATAAAAAGAAAGATATACTTTTATTAGTTCTTAACCTAGCTATAATATTATCTTAAAACTTAAAAAGCTCCTAAACCTAATAAGACCTCTTTTTTATAAAACGCTTATAAAATACCTATTATTAGAAAAGAAAATTATAAACTATCTAGTTTAGATTAGATTTATTAAGCTAAATATTAGTATTTACGCCGCCTTTATTCTCTTCGCGCTAAAGCCGTATTTAATAGCTTAGCGTTTTTATATTAATTACTAATAGATAAATAACTATTTAAAAAGTTAAATCTTACTTACCCTCTCCTTAGAAAATATAGCGTTTAGCTACTAAGAGGTAAAGTAGTTTTCGAAAATTAATATTATTTAAGCGTTTTACTATCTCTATCTTAACTCCGACTTTAAATATTTTATAGCTTTCTATATAAAGTTTAATATATTCTATTAGCTTATTTTCCTATTTAGCCTTAAAGTAAGGCCCGCCTAATTTTAGAATTTTATTAATACTTAACTTTATAACTTTTTTAATTATTATATAAATATATATATTAATAATATATTAATTTATTTAGATAACGAAGAAAAGGAATATTAAAAGGAATATTAAAAAATAGTTTAGCGCTTATATTAAGTAAACTTATAAGGGGATATTTAAAAATTAAAGTTTAATATTATAAAAATTAATTATTAAAATAATATTATATATAAGCTAAGGAATAAGCGTAAACTTTTATAAAATATAAATAATTTAAAATTAAAAGTTTAAAAATCTTTAAAATTATAAGGCTATTTACTTATTCGTAAGATTTTATAACTTTATTTAGATCTTTTATTATTATATTAATATTATTACTAAGCTTTTAAATTATTTCTTAAAAAAATACTATTTTTAAGCTTAGATTAAAGTAAAAGGAAGCTTTCGATAAGATAAAGAAATTAGCTATATAAGCCTTAGTATTTATTTTCCTTTATCTAAAGCTTCGAAATTAACTTAAGACTAATACTTTTTAAAATATTATTATCGGTATATTTTAGTAATAATAAAATAATTAAATATAAATGCTTATAAGCTTTTTCTTAAAAATAATAAACTTAGCTAAATATTTTTACTTAATCTAGAACTATAAACTCCTCGCTATTATATAAAGCTTTAAGTATTTCTATTTAGAATTACTTAATTAGAAATTTAATATAATTATAAATTATAAGGCCTTAGTTTATTTTATAATAAAAAGATTACTTTTTATTTATTAGGTTTAATAATCTAATTTCCTTACTTAGTTTTATATTTATTTCTTATACTATCCTAGCTAATTAAATATAGCTATTAACGCCCTCTCCTAGAAAATAGCTAAGCTCCTAATAATAAAAGCTTATAAGAAGGAAGAAAAAATACTTACGATAATTCCCCTAAAAAGCTTTAAATTTAAAGCCCCGACCCTAACTCTTATAATTACCCCTATTTACCTTATAGGAGACCTTATCTTATTAAGAGCGGAGTTAATATAATTAATTTAAAAAAAGAATATAAGTTAAAACCTCAGATTCCGCGGTAATCTCCTTATAATACTTAAGTAAAATAGCTAAAAGCGATTCTTCCTTTATATTACCTTAATTTAGAAAATATATAAGCTAGCTATCTTCGCTTATAGTAAATAAAATAAGATTATTTAAATACTCTAATAAAGCTATTACTAGCCTAAGATAAAGTAAAATATCCGCTAATATATCTATAATTATTATAAATATTAAAGGAATAAGACGCTATAAGATAAAACTTTAAGTTTACTATACTTTTTACTTATTCTAACTTTTATATAAGAGTATATTATTTATAATAAGAAGGTAATATTAGAAAACTACTTTAAGTATAATTATATTTAAACCTTTATTTATAAGCTAAGTAAGATTATCGCTATATTATTAAATAAGAAAAATAATATAGCTAAAAGATTTATAAAACGCTAGTTCTAATACTTTTATTATCTTTTTAATATATTTAATATATAAATTATTAATAAATTTAAACAATTTATTTTAAGATTCCTAAGAGAAATTAACTAGTTAATTAATATTAAATATTAATATAATAGCGCCTTTTATCCTTAAATATAAGGAAGCGTAAAAATAACTAACTAATACCTAAACTAAAAGCTATAATTTTATATAAATAAGCGTTAAAATAATTAAATTACTTTCCTTCTTACCTTAGATTTTATATATAACTCCTTATAATATATATTAATTAATATAGGTTTATTTATAATTGCTTTTAGAAAAGATAGATAAAACCCCCTTTTTATTACTAATCTTTTAGATCCCTTAAGCTCCTTAGGCCTAATTATTATAGCTTATAAACTCGTCGCTTAAGCGTAGGAAATATAATAATAAGCTTAAGCCGCGGCTAAGAAAGCTCGCTATAAGTAAGAAACGTAAGCTAAAAAAATATCGCTTAATAAACTTTATAATTAATAATAAAGTATTCCTTAGCTATAAAGGATTCTTTATAAGTATATTTATAATACGCTTTAATATATAACAGTTAGGTTTTTTTACTATTATTAAGGAATAAAAATATAGCTATATCCTTAACTTATTAGATAGCTATTAAATAATAAACTTATTTTATACTAACTATCTTAATAAAGCTATTATAAATCTTTTACCTAGCTAAGAATTACCTCTTATTAAACTAAAAAAAGTTAATAGCACGCTAAAATAGGAAATTAATTAGATTTTTTAATCTTATATTATAAAATAATATTATTAATTAAAATACTAAGATTACTAGCAGGGTTATAACTTAAATAAAATATAATACCTAGCTAAGAATTTCCGATATATATTAGTACTATTTAAGGAATTTTATAACCGCCTCCTAATTACCGCTAGCCCTTTTATTAACCTTTAACGCTAAATTAAAGCCGCTATTATAAACGATTATTATAAAGATAATAATAAAAATAATATTATAATTTCCTTAAATAATCTTTTATATAGTAAATATTACTAATTTTAATAAATATATTAAGATTTTTATTAAGAGGTAATATTACGCGCTAATACTTAGAAGGATTTCCCTTAAAATTATTTTATAGTAATTTTTAAGGATTTCTAATTATAATTACATAACTTATAAAAGCTTTATTATAAAAATATATAGAAAGACTTTAAGGGGAAATTACTAGGAAATATAATTATTTCCTTATTAAGATTTTACTAGGCCCTCTCCTATTTTTATTAATATATGCCCTTATATATTTTATTAAAATTTCGCTTATAAGAGTTTTTCCTCTTTTTTTTCCTTTCTTCTTAGCTTAGAATCTTTATTTATAATACTAATATTATTATTTACTTAATATATCCTAGCTATAATAAATAGCTATATTTAGCTAGCTAAGTTAATATAAGAAATAGATATTAAACTAAATAAGGAAATTAAACTATTAAACTTAGTAAATAAAAAGTAATCTTTTTATTATAAAATAAATTAAAGCTTTATAATTTATAATAATATTAAATATTTAACTAAGTAATTTTAAGTAAAAATATTTAAAGCTTTATATAATAATAATAAGTTTATAGTTTTAGATTAAGTATATATATTTAGCTAAGTTTATTATTTTTTAAAAAAAAGCTTATAAGCTTTTATATTTTATTACTTTATTATTATTAAAAAATATTAATAGTTTTATTTTCATTTATATTAGTTTTAAGATAAGTTAAGAGTTTTAAGCGGAAGAAAATAAGTATTAAAGCTTATATAGCTAATTCCTTTATTTTATTAAAAGCCTCTTTTTATTCCTATCTAAGCTTAAAAATAATATTTTTTTAGTAAATAAATAAAAAGTTTAGTAATAATAAAAATATAATAATAAAAAGTTTAAATAAAGCTATAAAGCCTTATAAATAAGCGGATAGCTTTAAAATTATAAAGTTTTTAAACTTTTAATTTTAAATAGCTTATATCTTATAACGATTAATACTAAGCCCTTAGCTTATATATAATACTATATTAAGGTAGTTAACTTTTATAATATTAAACCTTAATTTTAAATATCCTCTTATTAATATAAGCTATATACGCTTAACTTTTTCACGACTTTAGACGATTAGGGTCCTTATTTATACTTAACGCTATAATATTATAAGAACTTAGTACTTTCTGCCTCTCGGAGTTTAACTCCGCTAAAGGAATAACCCTAAACGCGGGGTTATAAGGCGGTCCGCCTCCTAGTCCGCTATTAGTGCTAATAATACTTAATAGCAGGACCTAGGGGCTTAACTAATCCTAATAATATCTATATATAAGTAAAAGTTAATATAATATTATTACTAACTTTAATATTTTATTTATTAATATTTTTTAATCTTTAATAAATTTTATTTTAAAGTTTATATATAAAAAACTTACTAAAGTAATTTTTATATAAGATTTTCGCCTTATATAAGGTATCCTTAATATAGCGTTTATTAAGCTTTAATAGCGCTAATAAGCCTCCGAGAACTTATTTAACTTACTTATTATTATCTTTTACGCTATTTAAAAGTTAGTTAAAGCTACCTTTTATAAAATAATAAGTAAGGAGTTAGACTCTACCTTTAGAGCTTTAACTTAAGCTAATATAATTATAAACTCCGCCCTAAACTCCGCCCCTTTTATAGCGCCCCTTATATAGCCGGTTCCGGTAAAAATAAAGAAAAAGGTACTTATATTAATAAAAGATATTCTAATAATTAACGAAGTTTTAGCGCTTATTTCTTAGAAAATTATTTAGAAAGTTAATAAGGTTATAAGCTACTTTATAATAGTTACCGCGCGCTATCTTTTTAGCGGTAATCTTATTATTATATTTAATTTATAATATAAAAACCTCGCTTTTAAGGATAAATAAAAAGCTTAGGCTTTCGAAGTAAAAGCTAAGCGTATATACTAGACTTATATTATTATTGCTAAGGGTATTCGGACCTTAATAGCTAACCGCGACCGTAATACGCTACTTAGTATTATTAGGGAGGTAAATAAGGTTAATATAGTCTAAGCGAAAGCACTTTAACTTTAGTATATTACTAATAAAGAAGCCTTATAAACTTATCTTATTATAAGCTTAAATAGTATAAAAGATATAAATAAGCTTTATTTAAATAAAGTAATTATAAATATAAAGATAATTTATTATAAACTTTATAAGGACTCTATACGCTTTAAATAATATTATAAATATTTCTAATTTAAGTATATTACTAAGTATTATTAGAAGCCCTCTTAATATAGATATTATATAGCTACCTTATATAATAATAAAAAAGAAAACTACTTTATATAAAAAGGAGAAAGACCTCGCTATTATATTTTATATAAAAATATATACTTTATATAGTTAAAGGATTACTTAAAGTTTTAAAAATAGTAAAGCTATACTAAGTTTAGCTTCCTTAATAAATCTCGCTTTTTTAAATTATTATAATCCGCTTAATTTTTAGCTTTTATTTAGTAATAATTTTATAAAAATAATAAAGGTTTTATTATAATTTCTCTAAGAAAGTAAGTATATTATAAATTCCTTAAAGATATACTTTAAGTAATAATCTCTAATATAGGGGGAAGATTACCTTTATTATCTTTCTTTACCGTACGGTTCGCGAAGTAATATATTATAATATATAGTTATTATAACTCCGGTTACGGGATTAGCTAGTTACGCGGTAAGATATTTTCTATAATATTCTTATTAGTAGTTTAGAATTTTTAAATATTTTAGGATACCGTTACTAAAGCGGTTTCCTCCTATATTACTCTAGTAATATACTACGATAGCTAATCCCCTTTTACGGCCTATTTAGCTAGAACGTGACCGTAAGGAGTTCCGGTTATTATAGTAATCTTAAGGTTCTTAGTAACCTTTACTTTCTAGTTTATCTTTATTATTTAGGTAAAAAAACCCTAATATCTTTCGTATTCCGTATAAATCTTCTAATACTAAATATTAATTATTTTATTTTTTAAAGGGTTTACGTTTTTAAGAGTTAGGTAATTATCTTAAGTAACTATAGCGATATAAGAGGAAAACGATAATAATATAATACGTAAAGTAAGGATAAATATAGGAGAAGATAAACGGTATAATAAAAGGTAAGTTAAACGAAAAATGATAATAATATATAAAATAAAGGTATATATAAAAGGAGATAACCGTACGTTAATAATAGTAATATATAATAGTTAGTTATACGTAGGGAAAAAGGAGATAAATATAAGGTATATAAGAAAGAAAATAACGATAATGCCCGATAATAATCTAATTAAGAAAGATTTAATAAGTAAGGAAAGGAAAATAGTAATAGTATAGTGCACGAAAACGCGAGATATACGGTAATAAAGGTATATACGAGGTATGCTTAGAGAGAATAGATATAAAGAGAATAGAAAATAAAGTAAGGTAAACGTGTAAACGAGTAAACGGACCGTTAGCGACTCTTTAGCTAGCTAATAGCTATTAATAATCACTATTAATTACTATTAATACTTACCGTAGTAACTTAATATCTACTATAGTAAGTTATCCTTCTTATTCTTAGTTTTCCTACTTAACTTTACGTTTCCCCTCCTAACTTCTTATAATAATAAGTTCCTATAAGCGTAAGGGTTTTTACCTTAAAGCTTATCCGTTCCTTCGCTTAACTTATAGCCCTATCGGGTAGCTATATCCTATATTACTCGCTATAGGGGTATTAAATATACCTTACGTAGTATAAATAGTTTAAGATTATCTACGTAAAGCTTTCGCAAAACTTAACGTCCGATAACGCTACGAATTAGATATATAATAAATAAGATAACCTTAATAATAATAGATAGGTTATCCTATATAGTTACGAACTTCCTATACGACGTATTTACCTTATCTTATCTTTCCTATACGAAGTTACCGACTCGTAGGGCACGTTATAGCTTAGTATTATATTTAATCGTATTAAAGTTAGCTAAAATATCTTAGATTATATCCTTTTCTTCTACTATAGCTAATACTAAATTATAGACTATCTAGTTATCCTAATTAAAATAGTCGAAGTTAAATTAATTAGCTCTAAGTATATCTTTATTTTAATATATAACTACGGGGTTAAATCTTAATATAGCTTTTACTAAAGTTACCCTTAAAGTCTTAACTTTTTAAGAATTTAGTATATTAGTAATCTAAGGTAACGCTTTATTCTACGCTTTTAGGGAGATACCGGACCGCTTAAGACTTTATTTTCGTAATTAGTTTTTTACTAAGCGGATATACCTCTCCGCTAGTTTAGTGCTCTAAGGGTATAAGACCGGGCCGAACTTCTATTTAACCCTATATCGCTTAGCTATATCTTCTATAATAGTATTAGCGAAATAGCGTCCGTTATCTAAGTAAATAACTTTAGGCTAGCTAAATACTAAACTTTAGTAATATTACTATATATTTACTACCTCCGGGCTAATCGTATTTTCGTATACTTAAGTTAATAAAAAACGCGTTATATAATCTACGGCTACTAGAATATATTAATACTTATAAGCGCTAATAGGCGTAATAGGTCTTAGAAAGTTAACGATTACTATTTCCTATAGCTTATATATCGTAATCTATCTATATTTTAACTTAAGTAAGCGTAGTGCGGTTTGCTAGCAAATTATATAAGATATATAATAATAAGTAATATCCGATCGATAAGTTAGCTATTATAAGATTCCTCTTAAATTCGCTAGAGTCTTTTCTTTAGAGAAATAGCTTAATATATTATAAGCACTTTATAACTTTAACCGGATATTTAATTATAGATAATACTTAGCCTACTATTTATTCGATTTAATATAGTATAAGATTTTATTTTAAACTTAATATTTAATAGCTATCCTTTAGATATAGCGACGTCTATTATTTAATAATACTTATATTTTATTAATAAGAAAGAGTATAATTTCCGTATATTATAAGTCTCCTAGCTAAGGGGATATAGCCGCTTAGAGGTAAGATACGTCTCTGCCTACTAGCAGTTTACCTAATAAGAGTTAAGTAGCCTTAATAGTATCTAGCGCTAATATAATATAGCCCTCTATATTTAAAGCGTCGCTTTTTAAAGCGTTATATAATCTAAATATACTATCTATAATTCTAATAATCTTTATTATATTCGGGCGGTAGATATATTTAATATCTTATTCTTATAGAATATTAATCTACCTTATAACTTTACTATATATTTCCGCTATATTTATTATTAAGTTAATAATACCTTTATAATCTATATAGATCTTAAGGGGATATAGGGATATATTTACTATTTACTAGTATTCCTTAATTACGTAAATAATAGCTAATATTTCTTTTTTAGGTATAGAGTATCGCCGCTCCGAATTATTTAGCTAAAATAATATCTATATAATAATTTTTATATCTTAGAAGTTAGAGTCTCTAATAAATATTCCGTTAGGATAGTTATTAAGTTAGTAAAAGACGGCCCCGGTCCTAGTATTAGATATATCTATTACTAGGTAAAATTATATATTCGTTTATACTCCGAATATTACGTTATTTTAAATAGCTTAGTATAGGAATTATAAAGCTTCTGCCGCTTCTAGCGTTTAAATAGGTTTATCCTAATATTATACTTTTAGTTATATAGATTACCGTCCCGATAAAGTTACCTTATTTACTTTTTTAAAGAACGCTTTCTTAATAAGTCTAGCCTTATTTACTTTCCCTAATATAAAACGATAAAGAAATAAAGTTAGCTATAGCACCGTTTAAACTTCTTTTTAAGATTAAGGGGGATATTATTAAAAATAGTCTCCTAACTACGCAAATCTCTACTAATACTTAGTTCCTAAACGAAATCGCCTTACTTCTAATTTAAACTTAATTAATTCGGCTATACTATTAAATAGCTTCGTTTTCTTACCTACGAGACTAATTAGCGCTTATATTACTTTAGGGAAGTACTAATATCGGAGGAAATCGAAATATTTATTAAAGGTTTTACTTCTAAGGTTATAATCGTTAATATAAACGAATATTAACGTTAAGTATTTTATAGTAAAACCTAGTAATATTTAGTATTTAACCTTATCTGCTAATATTAATCTGCTAAACGTAATATCCTCGTACTTTATATACGTAAAGGGGGCGCTTATTAGTCTTTATAGTATATTAATATATTCCTATATACTATTAGGGGCGGTAAAGCCTATTTTATATATATCCTCTAGCTATATTAGGATTAACTAGAACTTATTAGATATATCTAGCTAAGAGAAAACTATCGGTTATCTAATATATACTTAGTTTAAATTAACCTCTAAATTATAATATAGATATCTTAGTTTTACCGTATTCTTATTAATATCGCGGTAATCGTAAACTATTCTCTAGGCCGCTAGGTCTAGTAAGTACTTCTTAACGAATAAAGTTCTAGCTACCTATTCCGTATTATCGCTAATAGGTCGAATAATATTTACTTCTTCTATTATTAGAAATACCTTACTTATAAAGATCCGTTTAGGCTTACTATACCTTATTTATTTAAATACGGCTAACGTTACTCCCTCCTTTAATTTAATTCGATAAGTAATTAGTTATATAGGCCGAATCTCCTTAAAAGTAGAAATAAAGTAATCCTTATAAGTAAAATATAATCTTATAACCCTCTCTTTTTATTCTTCTATCTTAACGTAATCTTTTAGCGTAATAAAGCTTTATTTAAACTATACGTCGATTTCCCTAATCGGGGTATCTAATAGAGAATAAATAACTAGGTCTAAGGTAATACTTTTATAAGATATAGGTCTTAAAGTACTTATTATTATAGTACTTACCTATCTAAGATATAATACGTAGTTAATATCGTCCTTATTACTTATTTTCTCTTAGTTTATCCGATATCGGGGATATTTTAGAAGGTTTATTATATTTAGCTTATTATAGTTATAGATTACCTTTTCTATATTACTCTTATTCCTAGCTATCTTATTTTCTTTCGGGTTAGCTAATTCTATTTTTAGTAATTCTTCTACTCCTCTAAGCTATCTTAAATACTTAAGTAACTATTTATTCGTTAACTCCGGTTTCTCCGCTATCTATTTAAGACCTATTACCTTATATACTTTCTTCTATATAAACTTAGGTAATATTACTTTTACCTACTTACTAATAAATACTACTAGCTTTCGCTAGATCTAGGGCTATAATATTTTATCTATCTTCTTTTATACCGTTTTTAGCTACCTCGCTATTTAGCCCTTATAGAAGGCAGCTCTTAGTTTTTTAGAGAGTTTTACTTTACCTAGGAGGCTAGTTATTTAATAATAGTAAATAAAATATCTTTAACCTTTTCTAAAATAAGCTTATTATCTTCGATAAATATAATCTTATTTTTATTATTAGCGACCGCTTTTAGATATTTAGGGGCTTACGGCGTTTTCCTATCTAGCTTAAATAAATTAAGTGCTAGGAAAATCGGAATAATCTAAGTAATACCTTTTAAGCTAGTAATCTCTAGCTATTCTTTTACGTAGTATTTTACGGCCTTAACGCGTCTTAGCTATACGCGGCTTAATAGAATATCTTAATTATCGTAATCTCCTAGCATATATATTTTTACGTTAGCTAAGATTCCTACTATAACTACTTAAAAGTAAGTAACTTTTTTAATAATTATAAGTTTATTATTCGCTATTTTAACTATACTTAGTTAAGGTAACTAAATTATAAGGAGGGCGTTATTAGCTATAAAAGCCTTATTAACTAGATCGACTATAAAGCCTCTATTTAATATAATAATAATATACCGATAACCTTTAATATAGCCTTTAATATACCTTAATATTAATAAGATAGCTTTAGCTAGCGCTATAATATCTCTCTAAACTACCTAATTAAGCGTATTATAGGATAGAATATCCGCTAGCGGGTTTTATAATTCGAATAGTTAGATAAGATTCGTAATAACCTCCTTACCTTTCGGGGACTTAATCTTCTTCCGATATTATATTAATCTATTAAGTTATATATAAATCGATAATATAACCTAAAGTAATTAAAAGATACTTAATATTACCGGGGTATTTTTTAACTTATCTCCTAGTTTAAATAGCGGAATATTATATTCTTTTATAGCTCGGATTTTCTCTAACTTATATTATTTTTTAACTAGCTTAGGCTCTTAAGGGTAAGTCTAAATTTCTACTTCTAAGGGTAGTAACTAAGTAGTTAGTTTTAAGATAGGCCTAGGAATAGTTAGAGTTAGTACGTCTTTTAAAGCCGGGCCTTCCTTAGTATTATTATTAGGCTCCGTGCTTAGTATAACTAATCGGCGATAAATTTCCTACTTTAATTTATCCCGTTATAGTTTATCTAAGTTATCTAAGTTAAATTCTACTCTAGGGCGCGGTTTAGTTACGCGGCTTTATATAAGTTAAGAAGTTAGCACTATCTTTTCTTTCTAATAAGAGGTTTAAATATTAGGTCTCTAAGCGGTATAAGTTTATCCCTATATAGAATTAATATCGGGTATAGTAAGATTTAAAGCTTTTCTATCTAAACTTTTTACTATAAGTAGTACTAGTAATATCCTAATTATATATCCTATTAGTAGTTAAATACTTATATCTAAACTAATAACCGTTAAATTTTTTACTAATAGTTTAGGGCTAATACCTTAACGTAGTTACTAGCGTCTCTATTCCTTTATCTCCTCCACGTAAGTTTCCTAATAAGCTTTCCGCTATTAAAACGCTTCTTTATTAAATAGAGCTATAAATAGATAATTATAGCTTATATAGCCTTATTCGTTATATTTAAAGTATTATTATAGATTTAGGTTAGGAGGTTAGTATCTAAGTCCTATACCCGGTAATCTAAGGGCTTAGGGTTACTATTATAACATATTCGAAAAATTCTATAATAGATATCCTTAATTTTATACTTAAGTATTAGTTTATCTAAGTATACTTTATATACTCGAATATCCGCTAATAAGATAGCCTCCTAAGTTTTATAAGTATTTACTTAACTTACTTACTATTATAATATTAGATTATTTTATTAGTTTAGCTATCTTAGTTATTATCTCCTATTACTTAGCT
The DNA here is from genome assembly GCA_003339415.1 of Ophiocordyceps camponoti-saundersi (nom. inval.). NCBI lineage: Eukaryota > Fungi > Ascomycota > Sordariomycetes > Hypocreales > Ophiocordycipitaceae > Ophiocordyceps > Ophiocordyceps camponoti-saundersi. The sequence goes on from PDHQ01000354.1 coordinate 15,558, forward strand.
ATTACTTTTTACGGATCTATTTTTATAGCTAGCACTCCGTTAGTATCTCTCTTAATCTTTTTAGATATTATATCGCGTAGGACGGTAGGTTATATATAGTAAGTCGAATATTAGACTATATTAGGCTTACCGTCGCTATTAATAACTTTTATTTACTATTAACGTAGAGGCGCTTAATAACGGCCCGCTTATACTATTTATCCTTCTTAGCGTTTTTAGTTATCTAATTTAAAAAGTTAGTAAGTAGAATCCGTTAAGTTTCTAATTTTACTTAGCTATAAAGAGCCTCCGCTTATTTCGTATAATTAGCTAGTAATTCTCCTTTCTTATAACCGAACTTATACGCCTTTATAATAAGGGTACTCTCTATAACTAAGTTTACCTTTTTAAACTTATTTATAAATAAAGTTACTAACTTAGACTAGGTCTAATCTTCGTTATCTAACTTATTATACTAGTTAGTAGCCTTACTATAAAGACCTAAAAAGAAGATCTCCCTAACGATAATATTATACGTCTCTCTTTAAATACCTAATAATACTATATTAGTATTATACTAATCGAGGTACCTTTTAGCTAAAATATTTTTCGGGTATCTAGTAAATAGCTTAAGCCCTAATAGTAAAGTTAACGCTATTATAATATAACGCTTACCCTTTAGTTTAGTAATACTCCTTTATATTAGTATTAGGTATATAATTATTAGATTAGTTTAACTTACTAAGGGAAAAGGATAAAGTAGACGATATAATAAACTTTCTAACAAACTAAGTAAACCTTATAATAAACTTATATCTATATCTAATATTATTTTCTAATTTTTTACCTTAGGGCACTCCTTAAGTATACTCTAATAACTTACCTTTACCTATAATACTTATAATTACTAAATATTTAGCGGAACCGAGTCTTCTTTTATTAAATATATCTATTTTTTTAAATTAAAAAACTTCTAGCGTTAATCTATCTAGGAAGATTATACGCCCCTAATCTTTTTTACTTACTTATCCCGATATTCTTCTTATCTTAATTACCTTCGGCGATAATAAAGAAAGGAAAAAAAAGGGAAGACTATCCGTACTTACGGGGTCTTCTTATATTCTCTCGTTCTCTTTCCCCCCTTATTCTCGCTTATATAGTCCTTCTTACCTTACTTACTATAGGGCCGCTTTTCCGGTAATAATAGGTAGCTATAGCTAAACTTACTTTAGGTAGCTCCCGCTTAACTTAATTAGAACTCGCTTCGCTTCCTAATTTAGTAATCTACCGAAATCCTTAAATACTTAGCTATCGTTATTAAACGATATTATTATATTAATTTTATAGCTTATATAGTAACGCGCTATATCTTAGTCTTATTATTATAAAATCCCTCGATCGGTCTTAAATTATAGGATTAGATTAGATCGTATAAGGTTATATATTAGGGTATTAGTAGTCGTGATCCCTTTTATATTAGTCTTATAGTAAGTCTAATAATAATAATAATTCCTCTAAGTCCCCTTTTCCTCTCCCCCTATCCCTTGTCCCCTTATGCCTTGTCCTCTAACGCCTGATCCCTTTTATATTAGTCTTATAGCAAGTCTAATAATAATAATAATTCCTCTAAGTCCCCTTTTCCTCTCCCCCCATCCCTTGTCCCCTCATGCCTTGTCCTCTAACGCCTGCCTAACATACCTTAAGGTTTTTTATAGCTTTAAAGTATTCCGCTATTTATTCCTAAAAGGCGTTTTTTTAATAGGGATATTAGTAGCTTCGTAATCTAAGTAAACTAAGAGATCTAAATTTAATAAAAGCTTACTAAGCTTAAAAAATATCTAATTTAATAAATTAAGTTATAAGTAACCTAGCTTTTAAGTTTTTTAACCTTATAGTTAACTAGCTTCCTCTTATAAAAGCTTACTATAAACCTTATAAGTTTTATTAATTCTTAATACTAGCGAGATTTCTTCCTAATAACTATATAGCTTACTAGCTTAATATTAATAAGGACCTTATTAATATTAATAAGGTGTTTATAAATAAAGCGTTTAATTCCTAGCCTTACTTCCTTATTATTATATATAGTTTCTAATCCCCTAATAAGGATATTATCTATAAAGATATTATAAACCTTTAAGATAAGATTAAATAATATTTACTATATAACCCTTATAAATTAATTTACTAAGTTTATAGCCCTTATTAGTATAGTATATTAACGGAAGAAACTAATTAATATTATAAAAATTATATAATTTCGGCTTTTTAGGTTTAGAGGTATTTAATTATACCTTAAAAAGAGGTTTAGGAGTATTAAAACCTTATATATTATAAATTATTTATTAAACTTATTAGTATAGGGGGGCGGGTTAGCGTCTTATATAGTATAGCTATTAAGTATTATTATAAAGTTAATAAGCTAAACCCCTCTATCTTTTTTAGCTACTATTATATAGTAATTATAATAAGAGGCGTAATTAAGTTTTAAAACCCTATATATACCCTATTTTTAAGTAGTTTAACTACTTATAAAAGTATAGCTTTAGGGATATTAACTAGCTTTGCCTACTAAGCCTTATATTTAATAATTTTAAATATAATAGAAAGCGTAACTAATTAATCTACTTATTCTTTTTTACTATAATTCTAAGCTAAGGCGGCCTCCTTATTCATACGTATAGCGTAAAATATAGCTTACTTATTATTAGATAGTATTATAATTATTTATTCTTATATATTAACTAATTAATTAGGGGTTAGTTTATAACTTTTCGCGATTTTAAAAAATTTACTAGTAATATTTTTATTAAATAGTTTATTATTATAAATATCTTTTTTAACTATACTTTATTTCCTAGCTTTCTAGCTAAAATTACCTTTTAAGATAAATCTATCTAAGCGGATATTATTATAAAGTACCTTCTTATTAGCTTTCTTTTTATATATTATATTTATAAAAGCTACTAATGAAAGGCGCGCTTTATTATTATTAGTTTCCTCCTATTAGATAATTAAGAGTATTTAAGTAACTTTAGCCTTTATTTTTATATTTCCTTTCTTATTTAATAAGTTTAAGATATTAGATAATATTTTAATTAATAAAGGTAATATTATAGCGTACTCCTAATTAATTTATTATTAGTTAATTTTATCTAAGTTTTAGTTAGTAATATCTTATTACTTATTAGCTTACGTAACTACTTAATTACTTTTTCTATTTTATATAATTTTATTTAAAATAAAGAAAACTAACTCCTTTTTTTAGTAAATTATTACCCCTTAAAGTGCTAACCCCTTTTCCTCTTTTTTCCTTATAAGGAGGGGCCTTAATCCTTATTAGGGAAAATCGCCGCTACTTCTAATAGCTAATATAATAACGTTAATAAAAGCTAAGCTTAAGAAGGGAATAGGTTATTTATTATCTTATATAGGTAATCTCGCTATAAGGGTAATAATTTAGGTTAATTTAAAAATATACTAAATATAAAGATCCTTAGTCCTTATTTAGTAATTAAATATTAGCTAAGTAAGGCGAATAAATAATATACCTAAGATAAAGAGAATAAGTATATTATTATAATAAATAAAGATTTAGATAAGTATATAAATAAAATTTATAAAAATAATAATATTTAAGATAGCTACTAACTAAGTTAATTTCTTATTAAAAGATATTATATTAACTAAGATAAGGTAATATTTAAAGTTAAATTTATAAGCGTAGTAAGAGGTAATAATATTTATCTCGGCCCCTATATTAAGAAATACTAATATAAAAGTAATATCTATATTACTAACGCGGACCTATATATAAGGGAGGTCTTATATTATTTTTAGTATATTAAAAGATAAGATATATATATAAATACCGAGGGGTCTAAATATAGGTATTAGAGGAAACTTAAGATTCCTAAGAATGAAAATTTCTAAGTTTATAATATAGTTTTCTCTATTTTCTTTATATATAATCTCCTTAAGGGTATAATAATTAAATAGTTCTATTAGAATATAGTTACCTTTAAGGATAATAAAGTTTATATTTAGCTTAATATAAATATTATTAAAGAAAGATATAAAGCTATAGTTAAGAAAGTAGTTTATATATTTAAGAATTATAATAATATTAATAGTACTAAAGCTAGCTTAGCTAGTTAAGGGCTAATTAACTAATTTCTTAATAAAGATTTCCTTAAATTTAAAAGTCTTATAGTTAAGGTATTTAGCCTTATTAACTAATATTTAAGAGACCTTAATATTAAGTTCCGGGTTTATTATAATTAAGTTTATTAGTCTAACTAAAACTTTCTTTCTAATAATCTTATTTATAATTAAATTAGTAATCTTATCGTATTAATTAATAACTTTTACCTTAGAACGTAAGTAAGTAGCGGCTAAGAGGGCTTCGTTTTAGATTTTCTTCTACTTAATAATAGCTTATTTTTATTATATAACTTCCTAAGTATAAGTAGTTAAAGTCGGTTTACTAGTAAATCGTAGAGTACTAGGAGGGGAAGGGGTTTATAAAACCTTATCCTTAATCGGGCTCTTTTTAACCTTTAGGCGCTTAAGCTTATAAGCGCTAACTATAGCTTAGATAAAGTTAATCTTAATTATTTAATCTAATAGCCCTAAGTTCCGCTATATAATAATAAGAGATATAATAAGTGCCGGGTTTTTATTTTTTTATAGTGCTAGGAGGGTTTATCTAGCTATATTATTATAATCCGTAAAGGTAAAAATTATCTTTTATTTTTTCTTATTTAGAGACTAATTATAATTATTAATAATAAAGCTTTTAACTTTTAGGATTAAGTTTAATATAAAGGATCCTAGCTAGTTCTTAACTTAATATATTAATAAATATTTAATATAGCTTCCTACTTTAATAAATTTATAAGGAAAACTTAGTAATATAATAATATAAAAAATATATAATTTAAAAAAGAGCTTTCTAGTTTTAAGGTTATAATAAGCGAAGCTTAGTTCCTTATTATAAGTTATTAAAGGGTAATTATTAGCGTAATAAGTAGGTTTATTATAATAATAATACTTATAACCCTTTTTACTTAAGATTATATTAATATTTAATTTATTATTAGATTTATCTATTTTATATATTATAATATTAATAGTAATAAGGGATTTACCTTACTAAGTTTTATAAGTTAAGGTATTTTAATTCTTAACCTTATTAGCTTAGCTATAAATTTTATCTTATATATTAGCTAAGTTAATAAAGAGAGTACTTATTTACTTAGCTAAGTTATTAATAGCTACGCTTTTAGGGTTACTATACTGCCCCTTATTAATAGTCTTCGTATAGGTTTTTTTATAAATCTTTTCTAAGGTTATTAGTCGCTTTTCTTTTAGAAAGAGCTTAATAGCCTTTTCCTAACCTTAACGAAGCTTTTAATTATAAAGATCTATAGTAAGCTAATAGCGTAAATCTTTAAGATAAGGTTTAAGGTAGCTTTAGATACTTTTTATAAGCTAGCTATAAGGTATAGCTATTATATTTTTATAAGTAGAATTATTCCTCTTAAGGATTCTAACCCGGACTTTTTTTAGTAAGGTATAAAAAATATTTTTAAATTTAGTAATAGTAAGCTTATAATTAGTTCCGTATTTCTTACGGTAAAGATAATCGTAAGTTTAAATCTAATTAAAATCTTATTTTATAATTTTAAGTTTCTTTATATTATAGTTCCTAATCTTTTATTTAAAATACCTTTCTAAGCTAAGTTTAATATATTATAATATTTAATTATAATATTCTTAGCTACCTTTTAAAGCTAGTCTTTAGTTAAGATTTTTATATTTATTATTTCTTTATTATTAATATAATCTTTAAGCTATTTAACTATTATAGCGTTTTTAATATTTATATTTTTTATCTTTCTTTTAAAGTAGTTAAGAAACTTAGTTATATTCTAACTAGTAAACTTTATAATAAGCGGTAAAGCTAGCTAGATATTAATAATTTAAGTTTTCTTAATTATCTTATTTTTAGAAGTTATTATCTTAATTTTTATACTATTAAGGCTAGTTAAATAAGTACGATTAATTAGTTAAGCTAAGTTTTTAGAAGAAAAAGGGGTATAAATCTTAGAAAGGTAGGGTAATTAGTTTTATAATAAAATAATATTTTATTATAATATAGCTATTTTAGAAAAAGAAAAGATAAGAATAATACTCCTTAGATAATAATATAAGATATAAGCTTAGGAGAAGATAAGAAATAGAAGAGATAAGATACTAAAGTAAAAAAGCTTATAAAAGATAAGGATAAGCTAAAAAAATATATATAAAATTAATCTACTTAAAAAAACTATTTATAAGCTATTAATATTATATTATAATAATAATCGATTATTAATTAAGTAGTTATAATTATCTAATATCTTAGATTTTCTTTTTAAAAAAGTAATATTTTTAAAAATAAGTTAGTAAAGTAAGATCGCGGTTTTTATTTATAATTTAAGCTTAATTTAACTATTATTTTTCTTGTTTAATATAAGGGTATTACCTTATAAGCGGTCTTTATATTAATTAATTATATTAAATAACCTTTACTTTTTTATTAACCCCCGCTTTAGTTATAATTATATAAATAACCGGCCTATATCTAAAAATAGAGTCCCTTTTACTAATATTAAAAATATAACTTATTTTTTTACTTTCTAATTAGTTTATTATAATTTATAAGGGGTTACTATTATCTTAACGCTACCTTTTTTAGTTATCGAAGCCTAAATAGATTATACCTTAGAGATTAATTTTAGTAAAGGAAGAAAGATACCCTAAGCGAGCGTAATAAATACTTAAGGGGCGTAAGTTTTTAAATAACTAAAGTCTTTAACTAATATAAAGGGGGATCTCTAACCGTAAAGAGAGGGGCTAGATAGTAATTCTCTATAAGGGGGATAATAAAAAGTTATTTTCCCTTATAAAAATAAGAAAAGAAAGAGAGAGAAAGATAGGAATTATTTAATTAAATATTAAAGATTTTAAAATATATATTTAAATTAGTAATTTAGGATATAAAAATATAAAATTTAAAATAAAGTTATAATTCTATTTAGTAGAGTTTTTACTATAAATCCTCTCTAAGATTTAATGTATAATATATAATTTTTAAGATAGCTAAGAAAATAAGCTTAAAGACTAATTCTTACTTAATTTTACTTTTCTAATAAGGAAACTAAACTACGCTATATACCTAGTAATAGCCCCTATCTTACTATTATTACCTTTTTAGTCTTTAAGTATAGAAGTATCTAAAAACTAAAAGGACTTAAGGGACTATTTAATTATAGTTTATATAAGCTTTTTAATAATATACTATCTTAGTTTAGCGTTATTTCTCTTAAAGCGTGTCCTTTACCGCTGCTAAAATAGCTTAAGGCGGTAGTAGCGGTAAGCGCTAATATTATTATTTTTTTAATAGCCTTTATAGCTAAAATTATTTTCTTTTTAATATAAATATTAAACTTAACTATGAGGTATTTTAACTTATTAATAGCTTTAGTTATACTTATTATTATTATATTTAGCTTCTCGCTTATATTAATAATATTAACTAAAATATTACTAAAAGCTATTTTAATATGCTTAAAAATATTATATAGTAACTTAAGTACTTTTATTACTTTATTTAAATTAGTAAAGATTAAAGTAGCCTTACTTAAGTCCTATTTAATATTATATATATTTTTATAAGTAAATAGTTTATCCTTATCTTAAATAGCGCGCTTAACTTTTTTTAATAACGCTTTAATATTACTTTAGTTCTCTTACTTTTTATATTTCTCGCGCTATATATAATAAAGTTTAGCTATATTTATTATTAAAAACTTATATACTTTTAGCTTATTAGCTTTTTATAATTAACTATAATTTAAAAAATACTTATTATTATATAACTTATATTTTATTTTATATATATAATATATACTTAAGCTATAAAGTTTATTATATTATTAACTTTTATATCTTTATTAAGTTTTAAATAAAAGGTATACTTACTTTATTATACTTTATAGCTAAAATACCCTTAGTATAAGCGCTCTTATATAATATAACTTATATATATATTATAAAGAACTAGGTTTTTTCTCTAATCTTTACCTTTTTTATTATAATAATATTAGTAAAGTTTTAGGTTAGTTAAAAGCTATATAATAGCGTATATTAAGTTACTTATAATAAGGGTAATAATTATAATTATAAGCGTGCTTATAAAAAAAGAAAAAAATAAGAAGCTATATATTACCTTGCCTTTATTTATTTATACCTTAGTAATAGGGTATATACTACCTTACCTGCTTATTAATTTATAGCCTTTTAGCTAACTTTAATATATACCCTTATATAACTTACTTATTCTTATAAGGCACCCTTTTAAGCCTTACCTTAGTTTATTATTTTATTATAGCTTTACGGGCCTAAGTAAGGCTTATAGTAGCGCTTTTTCTTATTTACTAACCTTACCTTATTAAGCTTCTATCTTATAAGTAAGGGGTTTTCCCCTAGGCCCTGCTTAGTCTTTCCCCCCTTCTTATATATAATAGTCCTAGATACTATCCTAGCCCCTAGCGTAAATTCTAATAATAATAATACTTAGTAAATAATCTAAGGAAAATACTATTTATTAATTACTAAAGTAATAATTAAGTATTTATAAACTAAGCTAGCTTAATAGCTTTAAAAATTAATAAAGGAGATAAGGCGAATAAAAATAAGCTTAGCGTTTAGGCGCTTTATTACTTATTTTATAAAATAATAAATAATTAAAAAACGGGCGTTTACTTTAGTATTATATAAGATAAAGGTATAAAAAAATATTATTATTAACTTAAACTTAACTATTAATAGTAAATAACTCTCTTACTTTTTATCTTATATATAATAATTTTAAGATTATTAGAAAGCTTTATAATAACTTTTTTTTTCCTAAATTAGAGTTATTTAATTAAATAAAGTTAAGCGGGGGCGTTTAAATTTTATAAACTTTATCTATTTTCTATTAATTAAGGTAGCCCTTAGCTATATAGCTTTTCTTTTTATAAATAAAATAAGATACTATTTTCCTAATAAGCTTTCTTCTTATCTTTACTTAAAAGCTAGCTTTTTTAATATAAGGTTAAAATTATAATTTTAGTTTTTTTTTATATTATTAAAATTATTTTATTACCTTAATTAGCTTTTTATATAGCTTTTAAATAAGTAAATTCTTTTTTCTAATAAAATATAGTGTTTTTTTATATATTTATAAAATTCTTTATATATTATATATAAGTTTTTAGCTTTTATAAAAATACTTAAGTTAAGGTTAGCGAGTAAATAATTTTAAAATATATATTTAATTTAAGCTAAGAAAACTTAAGTCTTAGTTATAAGGTAATTAAACTTAGCGAAAAACTCTTAGATTTTTTATTTACTAATTAAGGAGAAGTTTAGTTTATAAAGCTAGTTTATAGCTTTAGTAAATTTTTTTAAATTTCTATAAGCGAACTTTAAATATTAAACTATCTTAGCTAATTTAAAAGAAGGCGTTTTTTTAAATTATATTAAGTTTTTAAAAATCTATAAGCTTTTCCTTTTAAAATATAAAATAAAATACTTATTTTATTTTATTTATTATAAAAAGTTATTTTATTTAATCTTATCTTATCTTTTAAGTTTATAAAAAAGGTATTAAAATCCTTTTTTATAATTAAAAACTTACTTATTTTTTTATAGTAAATTTTCGTAATATTTAAGTAAAAAAAGTTTAGCTATATATCTTATTAAAGTAATTAGTATAAAAGTATCTTAAGTAGCTTTTCTAATTAAAATAAAAACCTTTCTAATTAAAATAAAGATTTTTTTACTTATCTTAAATATAATTAATATTTCTTAATTAGTAATAATATAAAAAAATATCTAATTTTTATATATTCTATAAATCCCGCGCTTATAGTAATATAGATACGGATTTCTTATTTTTATATTATAAGCGAACTCTGCTCTTTCTATTACCTTATAATAATAGCTTTAAGCTACGCTTAGAGCAGCTCCGGGGGGGAGGGTAATACTATATAGGTCGATTATAACTACGAAAATTTTTTACCCGGAATATAGCTTTACTCTAAATCGTAGTAAACTTAAACCTAAAAATTTACCGTATTTTTTACTTTATTAGAAGCTAAGGCGAGTATTAATAAAATTATTTCGGGGGACGCCTTAGTTTTTATATAGGTAATTATTAAATAAGTAGCGGAGTCTAAGAGGGTCCGGGAAGGCGCCCCCCTTACTCCGATTTCGTTAATTAATAATATTTCCTTAGCTATTATAGCTATAATTTCCTCTTTTTTCTATAGCTTTAGGGGGAGCGGAACTCTTTTAATATAAATTATAGTTATAGCTAAAGCGCTAAAAAAAACTATTAAAAAATAAGTTCTTAAGTAATATAAATATTAGCTTATAATTTATTTTAATTTTATTATTACTTTATTTTAAATTTAAAGTCTTAAGGTAATTATAATAAATATTAATTATAAATTTTATAAGTAAAGCTAAGCTTTTATAATAAGGAAATTACCTAGCGGCGATATTATAATAATATTTTAAAATATTATTTATAAGCTTTAATCCGATTTAAGGTAGCTTTATATTATTTTCGGAGAAAAGGTATACTTAATTAGTAAAAGTTATATTTTTATTATAAAAAAAGTGCTAGCGTAAGCTTTATAATAAGGCGGTAAGGAAGCTTTTTAAAAAAAAATTAAATTATTAAATAAAGTCTTAGTAATATAACTATACGCGAAAAAATATTATTTAGGAATTTAGCGGAGTTCCCTTATAATTATTATTAATAGCGTAATAAATATAAACTAAATTTATAATAAGGGTATAATAATATAAATAGAGATTTTTAATATAAAACCTTATTAGCTAAAAATTTAATTTTAATAATATTTTAAGTATTATTAGCTTAAATATATTACTAAATATTATATAGTAAAATTATAATATAACTAGTACTCCGCCTTTTTATACGCGGAGAGTAAGTTAGCTTACTTTATAGTATATAAAAAAAAACTATATTATTACCTTTTTTATTAAGGAACTTACCTTAAGTAAAGTTAACTTTATCTTAAAATAAGAGTAGCGTAGGACCGGGCGAAGGATACTTATATTTCCTAACCCCGGAGATTTACGAATTAGAACTCTATATATACCGCCCCTCCTCCCCCCCCGGCGCTAACTAGAGTCTAATAGTAGCCGGGGCGGAAACGCTAAAGAGCGAATATAGTAGCTCCGCCTCTAACCCCCTCTCCGAACTTATCTATAGCTCCGCTACGATAGTTAGGCCGCCTTTTAAAATTAGCTATTATAAGGTACTTAAAGCTTAAGATAGCTTAGTTAATTTAATTAATTTATAGCGCTATTACTTACTTATATATATATATAAAGGGGCTTTAAACTTTCTAACTTAAGCGGAGCGGAGCGGAGCGGACCTTATAGCGGACCCTTATAATAGCTATAGTAATAGTAATATAGCTAAATTAACTATGCCCCTAAGCTATAATAAGCTTAATATATTAAACCGCCGCGTACTTTATTAGGACCTTAAATATATACTTAACTTAGTAATATATAGTTAATTAAAAGGGGTTTTACCCGGATAGTCTTTATTTAGGGTTTTTTCTATTAAGTCTTAAAAGACTTATTAGCTTTATATATAGTAAAAGTTTTAAATACTTAGTATTAGGTCCTTAGTATAATAATTAATTAATTAATATACTTATCTTTTTTAATATTCTTATAAGCGTTTTTATATTATAACGCAGAATATTATTACTAAGTAAGCTATTATTAAAATAATTTTCTTTCTTATTATAATATATATAAAAGCTATTAGTACCTTTATTATATAATATAATATTAGTAAGATATATATTTATATAATAAAAAAAAGTTAAATTAAAATATAAACTTAATTTTTCTAAAAATAATAAAAAGAAAAAATTATAATAATAATAATATATATTTTAAGTTACTTATACCTTACTTTATACTAATAATAAGTTACTATTATTAATATAATTATAAATACGCTTACTTATAACTAATAACGCGTTTTATTTATATATAATAATAATAATATTAATATACTAATATATATTATATAGCTTAAAACTATCTTATATATATTTTAAAAGGGGGAAAAACTAAAAACTTAAAATAAAACCTTTTCTTTAAGCTTTACCTTAGCTTTAAGTTAGACCCCGCTTATACTTAGTATTTTATATATTTAATAAGTTAAGTAATAATTAATAATTAAAAAGCTAATATTACTTTTAAAATAAACTTTATAATAATAAAAATATATATAAATTAAGTTAAATATAAAATTTATATAGCTTACTTATTTTTTTAGCTATTATTATTATTATAAATTAAAATTTTATAATTAATTAAAATAATTTTATTAATTTTATTAATTAAAGCTTTATTAATATAGCTAAGAAATATATAAAAATTTTACTATCTTATAATAAATTTTATAATAGCTAATATTAAAAAATAGCTAGATTATTATAATAAAGCTATAAATAAATTTAAAAAAGGGGTTAAGGGAGGTATTATTATATTCGCTTTTTAACGTTTTCGCCCTTATTATTACTAAACTTTAGTTAATATTAAAAAAAGAGAAGGGGCGGTATATATAAGATTCTAGTTTATAAACTTTTAAAATTAGGAAATATATACTTTTTTCGCTTAATCTTATACTACTCTTATTTTAAGATAAAGTTAATTTTACTTAAAATAAAACTTTAAATAAGAAAGTAATAATATAATTTTTTCTTATAAGTTATAAGATAAATAAACTTACCCTTTATATATAAAATAGTAAAATATTTATTATATTATAGCTTTATTATATAATATTTAATAATATATTTAAATTAATAATATTTAAAATATTATTAAAGTTAAATTTTTAATATATATAATTTAATATTAAAAATCTTTATTTATATTATAATATTTTTATTATAAATTTAATTTATATTTATTATATTATTAATAATAATTATAATAATAATAATATTCGTATACTAGTATGCTTAATTTAGCCTAGAACTATCCTATATATATTTTAGGGGTAGGAAAAACCGGAGAACTTAAAGTAAAACCCTCCCCTTAAGCGTTACCTTAGTTTAAGGCTAAACTAGGTCCGCACCCGGCACTCTATACTTTAAATAAGTCTAGTAATAATAAGTAATTAGGAAGCCGATATATCCTCTAAAGCGGAGTCCGCGGTAATAAAAGTGCGCGTAGTCCGGGTCCGGTACGAAGTCTATATAGCTACTCGTCTTCCTAAGCGTCGTTATCGCTATAAACTAAATCTCCGCGCTTAATTATAGCGTCCTAAATAATCTATTTAATCGAGGCTTTATTAATATAATTAAGGAATATATAGAGGTTTTATTAGCCCGTAACGGACCCTATAATAGCTAATCCCGAAAGGCGGCCTAATTATCGCGGCGGAGCTACGGATAAGTTCGGAGAGGGGGTCGGAGGCGGAGCTACTATATTCGCTTTCTAGCGTTTCCGCCCTAGCTACTACTAAACTCCGGTTAGCGCTAGAGGGGGAGGAGGGGCGGTATATATAGAGTTCCGATCCGCAAATCTCTAAGGTTAGAAAGTATAAGTATTCTTTACCCGGTCTTACGCTACTCTCGTTTTAGGGTAAAGTTAACTTTACCTAAGGTAAGTCCCCTAATAGAGAGGGTAATAGTACGGTCTCTTTCTATACGCTATAAGGTAAGCTAACTTACCCTCCGCGTACGGAGAGGCGGAGTATTAGCTATATTATAGCTTCGCTATATAGTATTTAGCGATATATCTAAGCTAGTAGTATTTAAAATACTACCGGGGTTAGACTTTTAGCTTATAAGGTTCCGTATTAAAAATCTCCGCCTATATTACTATACCCCTATTATAAATCCAGTTTACGTCCGTTACGCTATTAATAGTAATTATAAGGGAACTCCGCTAAGTTTTTAAATAGTATCTTTTTATATATAGTTATATTACTAAAACCTTATTTAATAACTTAATCTCTTTCTAAAAAGCTTCCTTACCGCCCCGCTATAAGGCCCGCGCTAGCACCCCCTTTACGATAAAAGTATAACCTCCGCTAATTAAGCGTGCCTTTTCTCCGAAAGCGGTATAAAGCTACCTTAAATTAAACCGGAGCTTATAGATAATATTTTAGAATATTACCGTAATATCGCTACTAGGTAGTTTCCTTACTATAAGGGCTTAGCCTTACTTACGGAGTTTATAGTTAATACTCGTTATAGTTACCTTAAGGCCTCGGACTTAAAGCGGAGTAGCGATAAAATTAGAGTAAATCGTAAGCTAACGCTTATATCGCCTAGGAACTTATTTTTTAATAATTTTCTCCGGCGCTCTAGCTATAATTATAGCCTATATCGGAGGAGTTCCGCTCCCCCCGGAGCTATAAAAAAGAGAGGAAACCGCGGCTATAATAGCTAAGGAAATATTACTAATTAATAGAGTCGGAGTAGGGGGGGCGCCTCCCCGAACCCTCTCGGACTCCGCTACTTATTCGATAATTACCTATATAAAGACTAAGGCGTCCCCCGAAATAATCTTACTAATACTTACCTTAGCTTCTAATAAGGTAAGAGGTACGGTAAACCCTTAGGTCTAAGCTTACTATAATTCGGAATAGAGCTATATTCTAGGTAAGAAATTTTCGCGGTTACGATCGACCTATATAGCGTTACCCTCCCCCCCGGAGCCGCTCCGGGCGCGGCTCGAGGCTATCGCTACGGGGTAACGGAAGGAGCGGAGTCCGCTTATAATATAAGAATAAGAAGTCCGTATCCGCGTCGCTTTAAGCGCGGGATCTATAGAATATATAAAAGTTAATTAATAATAATTAATAAAGAGTTTTATTAAGTTTTTAAATAATATTTTTTATATATAATTATATTATTAAATAACTTTTATATATTTTATAAACTCTACGCTTATAATAATATAAATATAGATTTCTTATCCTTATATTATAAGTAAACTCCGCTCCCTTCGTTACCTTATAATAATAATAAGCCGCGCTTAAAGTAACTTTAAAAGGGAAAGTAATATTATATAAGTTAATTATAACTATAAAAAATCTTTTACTTAGAATATAGCTTTATTCTAAATTATAGTAATTTTAAACTAAAAAATTTATTATACTTATTATTTTATTAAAAGCTAAAGTAAATATTAGTAAGATTATTTTAAGAAACGCTTTTATTTTTATATAAGTAATTATTAAATAAATAATAAAATCTAAAAAGGTCTAGGGAGGCGCCCCCTTTACTCCGATTTTATTAGTTAATAATATCTTCTTAGCTATTATAATTATAGTTTTTTTTATAGCTTTAAGAAGAGCGGAACTCTTTTAATATAAGCTATAATTATAGCTAAAGCGCTAGAAAAAACTATTAAAAAGTAAGTTTTTAAGTAATATAAATAATAGCTTATAATTCGCTTTAACTTTATTATTACTCCGCTTTAAGTTTAAAGCTTTAAAATAATTATAATAAATATTAATTATAAATTTTATAAGTAAAGCTAAGCTTTTATTATAAGGAAATTACCTAATAGCGATATTATAATAATATTCTAAAATATTATTTATAAGCTTTACTTTAACTTAAAATAACTTTATATTATTTTTAAAGGAAAGGTATATTTAATTAATAAAGGTTATATTTTTATTATAAAAAAGGTATTAGCGTAAGCTTTATAATAAAGTAATAAGAAAGCTTTTTAAAAAAAAAGATTAAGTTATTAAATAAAGTTTTAATAATATAATTATATATAAAGAAATATTATTCCGAAACTTAATAAAGTTTTTTAATAATTACTATTAATAGCGTAGCGGATATAAACTAAATTTATAAGAAAAGTATAATAATATAAATAAAGATTTTTAATATTAACTAAATATATTAAAAGTTTAATTTTAATAATATTTTAAATATTACCGATTTAAATATATTATTAAATATATTATTAAATATTATATAATAAAGCTATAATATAGTAAATATTTTACTACTTTATATATAAAAGGCGAGTTTACTTACTTTATAGCTTATAAGAAAAAATTATATTATTACTTTTTTTATTAAAAATCTTACTTAAAATAAAATTAATTTTACCTTAAAATAAAAGCGGTATAAGATTAAGCGAAGGATATATATATTACTTAACTTTAAAAGTTTATAAATTAAAACTTTATATATACCGCTTTTTCTCCTTTTTTAGTATTTACTAGAAATTAATTATAGCTAAGGTAGAAATACTAAAAAGCGAATATAATAATATTTTCTCCTTTAACTTTAATTTTATACTTATTTATAGCTTTACTATAATAATTTAGCTATTTTTTAAAATTAGCTATTATAAAGTTTATAATAAAATTATAAAACTTTTATATATTCTTAAGCTATACTAATAAAGCCTTAATTAATTAGATTATTAAAGCTATTTTAATTAAATATAAGGATTTAATTTAAAATAATAATAATAGCTAAAAAAATAAGTAAATTATATAAACTTTATATTAGACTTAGTTTATATATACTCTTATTATTATAAAGTCCGCTTTAGAGGAAATATTAGTTTTTAAATTACTAATTAATACTTAACTTATCGAATATATAAAGTACTAAGTATAGGCGGGGTCTAACTTTAAGCTAAGGTAATATTTAAAAGGAGGGTTTTACTTTAAGCTTTTTAATTTTTCCCCTTTTTAGAATATATATAAGATAGTTCTAAGCTATATAAGGTATATTAGCGTATTATTATTATTATTATTATTATTATTATTATTATTATTATTATTATTATTATTATTATTATTATTATTATTATTATTATTATTATTATTATTATTATTATTATTATTATTATTATTATTATTATT
>PDHQ01000355.1:0-23311 GCA_003339415.1 Ophiocordyceps camponoti-saundersi (nom. inval.)
TATTTTTTATTTTTTTTACTTTTCTTAACTTTTTATAAGAGTAATTATACTTAAAAACCTTTTTATATTACTTACCTTTTTCTTTCTTTTATTTAAAATATTAAATAATTATATTTTAAAAAAAAATCATAAAAATTATAAACTCGTGATTTAAATTATCTCTAAAAAAATCACTTATAAGTGATTTTTTCACGCTAGTAATTTAAATTATAAAAAATCACTTACTAAGCAAAAATCGGTGATTTAAATCACGAAAAATCATATCACTTATAAGTGATTTTTTAACCCCGTGATTTTTTTCGAACCCTAAATAAAGCCGAAAGAGAAAATTATAAAGTTAGAGAAAATAGCTCCTTAAGCTTAGAAGGGCAATCTCGTTAGTATTAAGGGCCTATATAGCTATATCTTTAAGATATAGCTTCCTAATTAAGGAATTATTATTTAAGCACGAGATATACGCTTTATTAATTATGCCGGGGCTCTTACTATTAAAGAGGACCTATTAATTAAATTTAAAGCTTATTTAGAAGAAAAAGATAAAATTATCGAATTTAAACTTATTATTCTTCCTTATAAGGAGAAAGAGAAAACTTCCTATAGCTAAACTAGTAATATTAATATTTTATAGTTTTCTAATATATTAAATATTAAAAAATAATCGAGGAAATATCTAATTACTATAGCTAGATTATTAGATACGTTAAATTTAAATATTTAAGAGGAATTTATAAGGTTATTAAAAAAGCGTTTTAAAACGCCCGAAGGAAACTCTTCGTACCTTCTCTTACCGAATCCTACGCCTTATCGAAGTAAAAAGGCACCGCGCCCGTTTTTTAAAAGGAATACGCTTCTTTAATTAATTAAGAAAATTAATAAAAAGGTATAATTACTACTAATAGCGCTTATAACTTTAAATCTTCTTAGTAGCTAAGTTTATAATACTAATAATTATAATAATCCTAATAAATTAGCTAGTAATTTATAGAACTTTTAGCCGACTAACCTAATACTTAAAGAATAACCTTTTTAATATTTATATAAGCGTAAAGCGTTAACCCTATTTTCTACCTTAATAAAATTAATATAATAACGCTATAAGTATTATTTAATAGAGGAGATTTATAGTACCGAGCTAATAAGATATTTAAAGAGGCTTATATAGGCTAATTTAGCTAATATTCTTAAACCCTCTTCGCTATATATTTCCTTCGCCGATAAGGATAAATATATTAATTAGGCGCTTATAATAATTCTCTTAGCTTTAGCTACGAAAACCTTTATAAGTTATACCTTAAGTAATTATTATATTATAAAAAAGCTACTTAAATTTAATAAATATTAGGTACTTACGATAAAAAAAGAACTTAATAAGCTATATTAAAAAGGCGCTTAGGAGCTTATTCCTAAGCTTTATAATATTAAAACTTTTCTAAGGTATTAAGTATTTATAGAGAAGCTAATTAAAAGCGTAAATCTAATAGCGAAAGCCTGCTAAGTTATTCGCGAAGATTACGATCTTATAGATTAACTTATCGAGGACCTATATATTATTATAGCGTATTAATTATCCGTACGGATCTTCCTTACCCTTATTATAATATAAAACTTTAAATAAGTAAAGTTTAATATTATAAATACCTTTATTAACGCTAAATTAGATAAAAATATCTTTATCGAATAACTTTATAGCTTTAAAGATAAGTTAGGCTACGTTTACTAACTAAAAAAGGCCCTTTATAGCTATTAAGCCTCGCCGCGCTAGTAGTTTAAATATATAGCTAAAGATCTAATTAGTTACGGATTTAAATAACTTAACTCCGAGTTATATTTTTATCGCTATGCCGATAATAGCCTCCTTATTCTTTATATAAACGATATCCTCCTTACTATACCGATATAAGTATAAATTAATAATAAAGCTATAATTCTTAACGAATTATATAAGGTTAAATACCTTAGTAAACCTTAAGAATTCCTTAGCTTAGAGTTTAATTATAACTATTAGGCCCGAACTATTCGAGTATATTAAACCTCCTTTACTTATAAGATTCTTAAGCTATTTAATACCGATAATTTAAAGCTTACGAAAACGCCGTAGCTAACGAAGTATATAATTCCTTATAATTAGAAAAAGGCTAAGATTAGGATAAAAGCTATAATATAATAAAAATAAATAGGTAGCTTAAATTAGCTAGCTTTAAATATAAGGCCTAATATTACGTATAGCGTTAAGAAGCTATTAGAAATAAATTCTTATCTAACTTACGCTTATCTAACTACGATAAAATACCTTTTCCGCTATTTACGTAATACGCTATTTTTTAATATTATATTTAGAGGAGCGGTATATAATAAGGATTTTTAGCTTTACGTATATTCTAATATATTATTCGCGGATAATTAGGTAACCTGCGCCTTAATAGCTAAGTTCGTTATCTTCCTTACTAGTAGCCTTATCGTATAGCGCTTAAAGCGTTAAACTTTTATTACTATAAGTAATATAGAGGCCGAATTTATAGCCTTTACGCCCGCTAAGCTTATAATAATCTAGCTTTCTAATATTATTCGAAACGCTAGCTATAAATAAAAAAAGCCTCTCGTAATATTTACTAATAGCTAGAACGTAAAGTTAGCTATAATTAACCCGCTTAATAAGGTACGTATTAAGTATATTAATTTACTATATAAATAAATTATCTAAAAATATTAGATAAGCTTTTTTAATTTATAGTAAATCGGTACGGAAAATATAATTATAAACGGCCTTACGAAGGGTTTATAAGCGAATAAATATTAGTAATTTATACGCTAGCTAAATTTAGCTATATTAAGGAATAGGGGCAGCTCTAGTAGCCTAAATATTAAGAAATAATATTATAATAGTTATTTTTTAGCCTACCCGGCCTTAGGGGCGGTATTATATAATATACCTTATAGTCTAGGCTATGCCTTACTTAGGGCTTAAGCCTAGTTAGGTTAGTATATTAGATATACTAAATTAGTATAGAGGGGCTACTAGAGTTAGACTTAGCATTAGCAATATCACTGCCCGATCTGTGATAGCGTGCGTGCCTCAATATATATAGCATCACGGATCGTCAAGTGAAGATGGTGATGAATTGACGTCATCGACTACTAATGTAAACAAACAAACGGCAAACCAACCCTACTAACCCTTAATGCATCTTCAATGACGTCGTCAATCTTCAACCTCTCACAACCCTAAACCACCTCCCCAAAAATGGCGCACCCAAAATCCATCAACGACACCATCCCCGTCGCCTCCTCCCTCAAAGCCCCCCAGCTAGGCTTCGGCGTATACAAATCCCCCGCCTCAGTATGCGAAACCTCATGCCAGAGCGCGCTATCCAGCGGCTACCGACGCATCGACACGGCGCAGTTCTACGAGAACGAGGCGGAGGTCGGTGCGGCGGTGCGGAAATCCGGTCTCGGTCGTGACGCCGTGTGGATCACAACTAAGATCCTCGTTCCCGGTGCTACGGCTGAGGAGAGCTATCGTCGTTGTGTGGAGAGTGTTGAGAGGTTGGGGGGCGGTCATGTCGATGAGTTTCTCATCCATAGCCCTAATTTAGGGGGTTTGGAGAAGAGGAGAGAGACGTGGCGCGTGTTGGAGAGGTTATATCAAGAGGGTAAGGCGCGCTGTATCGGTGTCAGTAACTTTGGGATCAAGCATCTGGAGGAGCTGCGAGCCGAGGCCGTCGTCTGGCCGCCGCACGTCAATCAGATCGAGGTGAGTTTCTGAGGGAGATATGAGGCGAGATGGCATATCTTCCGGGGATGAAAAGCGCTGAACATCGTATCCCTACAGCTTCACCCCTGGCTGCAACAACGCGAGACGATAGCCTACTGCCAAAAGCACGGCATAGTCATCGAAGCCTACTGTCCCATTGCGCGCAACAGTCGAGCCGACGACAAGGCGGTGGCGTCCGTGGCGGCAAAGCATGGTGTTACGCCGAACCAGGTGCTCGTGCGATGGAGCTTGCAGAGGGGGTGGGTGCCGTTGCCGAAGAGTGATAGACCGGAGCGGATCAGGGCTAATGCCGACGTGTATGGGTTTGAGCTCGATGCTGAGGACATGGCTGTTGTTGATGGTCTTGATGAAGGGTCTGCTGGGGCTTTGGTCATGGCTCTTGATGGCTAGGTGCCTGCCTAGGTTGATAAGGGGGTTGAGAAAGAGGGGGTTGTTGAAGATGCAAGTATAAGTGAGGCCATGGCCACTGCGTCTTTGATATGGTCGTCATGGCCTTATCCATAGAAACATGGGAAAAGAATGGGTAAGAGCGAATAAGTATAAAAGAAAGTGTCAGGCAATAGGAAGGTAGGTTGTCTCTCGTCTCGTCCGTCTCGTCCGTCTCGTCTTTATGTCTTCGCCCCCTTTTCCCTTGGACGAGAGGCGTGGTCAGTCAACCAACCAACCTCCATACCTCCCTACCTCCCCTACCAACCTACCTATCTATAGCCGCATCCATCATCACGAAGCAGCATCAATTTCGTCCCCCAGCCAGGACGAATCACTCGTTTATCCACTTCAACCCATCATAACTTACCCCAATGCCTCACTTCAGAGAAGCGTCCGAGTCCGGCTCCGACCCGCCACGTTCCCCCCCAGCCGGACCTTCACGGACATCAGAAACGAGTGCACAACCCGCCAGGCGGTTCATCGTTCGGAGCTACCGTGCTAACCCTCGTACACGCAACGCCCATCCAGCTCCCTCTCAGACGGATCCACCTCCTCCTCAAGCGCGTCCATCGGCCATCAATCGGCTTCCGTCCTCGTTTGTGCGTGGTGATGTTCAGGTTATTGAAGGGGCTGGAACGAATCCTCTTTCTCGCACCTCCCCCCTGCCCATCACTCGCAGACGTCCAGCTTGGGTGCTCGGTCAAGGTTCGACGCAGAGGAGCTCTTCGGCGGATGAAGGAGTCGTGCTTCCTTGTGCCTTGTGCTCAGGTACAGGTGAAGCACTTGGACGCCGGAACGGAGATGGTAATCCAGCCTGTTCGCACCAGCCATCGATATCGCACACAAACGGCGCGAATCAAGTGGCTCGGCCCCGGAGAGTCCGGCCGGAGACTGTGCCGTGGTTACCTTTGTCGAGGGGGCCGTGGAACGGTGTGGTTCTCATGGCTTTGATACCGGAGCCGAGTCGTTCTCGGTTGCCTTGGGGTCCTTTGTCGGACCCTCTCATACGGACGGCGATGTGGCAACGGCACCTCAGTAATCGTCACTCGTCGGGTCAACTTGCAAATGGCGTGGGTCAATCGACTCCGTCGCCGCGAGTGAATGGTCTTCCTACGATTTTGGAGTCTCCAGCAAGTCCTCCGTCGAGCCCTCCGGCAAGTCCTCCAGCACGTCTTCCACCGAGTCCTCTATCACGTCCTCCAGCGGGTCCTCTATCACTTCCTCCATCGAGCCCTCCGGCAAGTCTCCCGGCAAGTCCCCCGGCAAGCCCTTCAACGAGTCCTCCAGCACGCCCGAGCCCTCCGTCAAGTCCTCCGGCAAGTTCACTAGTACGTTCTTCAGCGAGTCCTGCATCGAGTCCTCCACATGGTGCATACTCTTCGCCTTATCTTCTTCCGTTGCCCAGGCTACCGGGAAACGGCAGAGTCAATGGCGCGGTGAACGGCGCGGTGAACGGCGCGGTCAACGACAGAGTCAACGACAGGGCCAACGGCAGAGTCAACGGCAGAGTCAACGGCGCGGTCAACGGCGCGGTCAACGACAGGGCCAACGGCAGAGTCAACGGCAGAGTCAACGGCGCGGTCAACGGCAGAGTCAACGACAGGGCCAACGGCAGAGTCAACGGCAGAGTCAACGGCGCGGTCAACGGCGCGGTCAACGACAGGGCCAACGGCAGAGTCAACGGCAGAGTCAACGGCAGAGTGAACGACAGTTTGGAGGAGGAGTTGGTGAACCGAATAGTTAACAGCCTAAGAAACGACATTGCGAACGGGGCAAGGAACAGGATGAACGGCGCAGTCAACGGCCATGTCAACGGCCATGTCAACGGCCATGTCAACGGCGTACGTCCAACGGCCCAGTCACCGCAAGTCAATGGCCGTCGAAGGCGTCCGCCTCATCTTCAATTCGGCTCTATGCCACCACCTCATGATTCAGATGAAGAAGACCTGGTTCTTGTGTACGATGCTCGTCATCCACATAACGTGGCAACACCATGGTGGGAAGTGCCTTTGGACGAAGTCGACGCATCAAGTGGCGACGATGAGTTCTCGATTGAGTTCCGAAATGCGCCTCCGCATCTGCGTCCTCCGCGGATGCGTCCTGCGCGTTTGATTCCTCCGCATTCGATTCCTCCGCATCTGCGTCCTGCGCATTTGCTTCCTGCGTATTATCAACCTCCGCATCTGCGTGACGAGACTCGGCGTGACGAAACTCGGCGTGATGAGACTCGGCGTGGTGTATCTCTGCCTCCTCGATCGCCCCAGTTACAGGCCAACTCGGATGGTCCAGCTTCAGGTCGCAGTCCAACGCGTCGAACTCGATCTGCGCCACATCAGACGTCACGGATTCCGAGACCGAGTACCAACGGGCACGTGAATGGTGATCACAATGGGCAACCGAATGGTAACCATAGTGGGCAACTGAATGGTAACCACGCTGGGCATCCGAATGGTAACCATGCTCGGCACTTGAATGGCAACCATACCGGGCAACGCAGGGGTGCTTCACGGCGTCGTCATCATGGCTCTACTTCTAGCAGATCTCGAGCAGACTCTTCGCGGAGGTCGATGGCGACGAATGGTTACCGGACACAGGGGGATAGCACTGACGACGGCGACGACGAACTGGGGGGTTAGAGAAGATGTGATGCTTACGAACCACGACTTATCGGAATCTCACCGGTCAGATACCGACAGCGATGTTTCTATGGTTTCCAATTTTTATATCGATGAGTCTAACCCCGGCTCAGAACAAGACGGTTCACCGGAGCGCTATCTCTTAGAAGAGGGACATATGAGTTCTTTGCTTTGCGAGAGGGGGCCTCGAAAGGGGTCTTGGACAGGGGGGGGGCTTGAAAGGTGGTTAGTTGGAAACAGCGTAATAGAAGCAATGAGTTAGCGAGAATCAAGTCTGCTCTGGAAGAGAGCTACTAGCTATTCGTTGTTCTCCGTAAGCGGATAGATGAATAAACGGGTAAAAGTCGAAAGTGAAGCTATCGCGACACAGTAATCTCACAGTGCGTGACCAAGTTCCGTGCATCAACCTCTCACGATGATCCTTTATCCATCCGAGGCTTACCCGTCCCAACATCAACCTCCGTAACCAGCCAGCCTCAGCCAGCCTCTTGCCTTCGCTTCTCCATTCCCTTTTCCCTTATCCCCAACTCGGCCATGCGAGAGTTCATGGATCTCGTCCACGGCGCGTTCTACGAGGCCACCGGATGGAGGCGTGACAATTCGTACGCCGCCCTCAACGCTACGCCGGACGGTGCGAAGCGACCCTCCCATTTACAACCAAGGCGGACAAGGAAGAAGAACTGACGGCAGGTGTTACAGCGCTGCTCGACTTTGCGACACCTCGCGGTCTTCGACTTACGCTTTCGTCGCTGGCGACGAGTAATTTCGCGTCGTCGTATCAGCTCGGCTCCGTCGGCGTCGTCGACGGTTCCATCGCCTACCTCTTCTCTTCCGTGCCGCTACGGCTGGACCTAGCCTGCGCTGCGTCCCTCCGACGACTTTTACGAGCGTATCGTCCACTCGAACCTGTCGCTCCTACTTGTTGGTCGGCGTCTTCTTCATCTTTCCGTTCCTCTTCGCTTCTCTACGGCCGGTTATATCTTCCCCAGTCGCGGCTTGAGGCCCTTGCTGTGAGACGGGTTTCGCCCGCTCTTCAGCTTCAGCTTAGCGCTGTGTCGGACCAGGCGCTGCGTGATGGCGGAACGGTGCTCGCTCTGGCTCAGTATGACGTCGGGCGGTATTCCTTTGATGGGATCGGCTCTACCGACGGTGGCTTGCTGGGCTTGCGCGGTGTCTACAACTTTGGCGATGATGAGCTCGTGACGACGCCGACGCAACAGCGTTCGCAACCGACCGAGCGAGAACGCATATACGGCCGCTTTAGCACGGGGGCCGAAATCTACTACGGCACCCTCAATAAGTCGGGCGGTATTAGCATCGGCTCACGCTTTGCTACGCTGCCGTCTTATCGCGGCACGCCTCTGTCTGCGACGCTGACAATCAACCCGCTCATGGGCAACGTATCAGCCAGCTACGCAGTAGGCGCGGGCGAGAATTGCAGTCTGGCTACGAGAATGGAGTTTAACGTCTTTAGCTACGAGAGCGCATGGGCCGTGGGGATGGAATTATGGCGCAAGCCCTTCCGACGACGTACCTCGTTCGGGGACGACGACGATGACGACGATGACGGTGATGATGACGACGATAGTGACAATCTCTTGAAGGTCAGACCAAAATTACCCCCGGAACGAAGCTGGCAGGCAAAGCTGGCATGGAAGTTGGACGAAGACGATCAACGGCAGCGTCTCGGCGGGGTATTAAAAGCCCGACTGGATCAAAAGCTTCGCATCGGCCTCTTGTGGGAGGGAAGACTGAAGTCCCTCCTCTTCAGCCTGGGCAGCGGCATCGACCTCGGCAAGCTTGACAGACCATTTCGCACACTCGGATTAGAGGTGCAATTTTCCTCGTGAGAAAGTCGTGAGGGAAAAGGGATAAAAGATGGTTTTTTTTTTTTTGCCTTTACGAAGG
This sequence comes from Ophiocordyceps camponoti-saundersi (nom. inval.), assembly GCA_003339415.1. Lineage (NCBI taxonomy): Eukaryota > Fungi > Ascomycota > Sordariomycetes > Hypocreales > Ophiocordycipitaceae > Ophiocordyceps > Ophiocordyceps camponoti-saundersi. The sequence goes on from PDHQ01000355.1 coordinate 8,746, forward strand.
GCCGTTCGTCCGTATATATTCTGGATGTGATGATGAACGGGCTCTTTATCCGGTTGCGGGAAGTCGAGCCGATGCCCGGTCGAACTAATCGGGGCAAGGGGAGAAAAAGGGAAGGGATGAATTGGGGGAGGAGGAGGAGAAAGAGAGGTGGTGCCGAGCGAGCGAGTCGGCGAAATAGTCTTTGGGTCCGGTTGTTTGAGTCGGAGGCCGCTTTCGGCCTCTTTCTCTTGAGGAGAGGAGAGGAGAGGAGAGGAGGAGAAGAAGCCGAGACTTGTTCGTGCCTAAAGAGAGCAGCAGCAGCAGCAGCAGCAGCAGACTACGGATGCTACCTTGATCCATCCATACACACATACATGCCTGCGAGTCTGCTTCTTCAAGCATGCCTTGCATCTGCATCTTTTACTTACTTACCACTTAGGCATTGACTCACTTACCACTTGCTCACTCACTCACTCACTCACTCATACAGCACACTCATTACAGTCTGTTCCTCTGTCTCTCTGTTTCTCTGTCTGTCTCTTTCTCTCGGTCTCTTATGACTCGCTCCCACCCTTCTTTCCCCCACCATCTCATTTCCAGAAAGAAATCCGGGGTTCTGGCGTGGACCATCAAGGTTCTCTCCATAGCCGGGGCCGCACCTCATTTTTTTCTTCCCTCTCTCTCCCCTCTCTCTCCCTCTCCCAGGCTTCCTCTCTCTCTCTCTCTCTCTCTCTCTGTCTCTCTCGCTCTCTCTGTCTCTTCCTCTCTCTTTTCTCCCCTCTCTCCCCCTCACTCCCTCCCTACCTCCCTCACTCTCCTCACTTCTCCCCTTCTCTACCCTCTCTCTCCATCCCCTCTCTACGGTTCTCACAGAAGAGCCGTATTAGAATAGACTTCAACCTCCCTCCCTCCCCTCTCACACCCCCGCCAGAGTAGCCATGAAGCTTATTTAACTTTCCTTTTTTCCCTTGTACTCTATTTCTCTCTCCGTGTCTCTTTTCAGTCGAGACTCTTCCCTCTCTCTGTCGATTTTGTCTGTCTCCCTTTAGGACTGTTTTGTCTCCCTGTCTGAGTCTACCTTGCATACGCACTTACACACTTCATTGCTGTCGTTGGTTCTCAAGGGAGAGACACAAGGTAGGGGGGCAAAAGAGATTTGACGACGATTGAACCCTTTCGCGGCAGGCAGCAGACACGGGAAGAAGACGACTGGAGGAACTCATCTGCATCTACGGTTAGCGACAGGAAGACGGGAAGAGCCGCAACGGTCGACCCGGAACGGCAGCGACAAAGACCTGCCCTCTTCTAAGACCAGCCTTTTTTCTCTTTTCTCTCGCTCTCTCCAGCCTTTCTTCGTCTTCCAAGTCTTCTTCTTCTTCCTCTTCGTCGACTACTTCCCCTTCTACCACTACTACTACTACTTCTACTACTACTACCTTCATACATACATACTACCACCATTACCTCTCTCATGTCGTCCCGCGCCCTCTGGCCGAGAGCCCATGATGACGACGGCCCCCACGATTCCGAAGAAGACTGTCATGCGGGGCCCGTCGCCCTCGGCAGGCTACCGCTCCGCATCGGCGCCATCTTCATCCTGCTGCTGCTCACCCTCTTGGCCGCGCTGGTGCCGTTGATGGTGTCGCGCCGAGCCCGGGTGGGCGCCGCTCCCCGGGCCATCATGTTCGTCTTCAAGTATGTCGGTACAGGCGTCATCATCGCCACGGCTTGGATGCACCTCCTCGCCCCGGCCATCGAGCAATTGGGCAACGAATGCGTCGGACATGTGTGGCCCGTCATGGCCGGTTATCCCTGGGCGTTGTGCATCGGCCTCATGACTATCATGGCCATGCTTCTCCTTGAGCTGGTCGTCTCGAGCGTGGCGAATGACCATGATGGCGACGACGGTCTCGGTCATACAGTCACCACTGCCGGCTCGTGTGATTCCAACGATATTCTGGCGCTCAAGAAGTCGGTGGTCGATGACGAAGAAGAAAATCGTATCACTTCTCGTCCCCATACTAAAGAAGTCGAGGCCAAGAGCCAGCAACAGCTGCTGCTGCAGCAACAGCAGCAGCAGGGTGCACGAGAAGGGTTGGGAGCAAGAGGAGGACTGGCGGGCCAACTCGCAGCGACGCTGATGCTCGAATTCGGCGTCGTCTTCCACAGCGTCTTCATAGGCCTCACCCTCGGGACGACAACGGACGACAAGTTCAACATGCTCCTCGTCGTCCTCGTCTTCCACCAGATGCTAGAGGGCCTCGGTCTCGGCACCCGTCTGGCGGTGACGCCCTGGCCGGCGCGAAGAGGCTGGATCCCCTGGATGCTGGCGCTCGGCTTCGCGCTCTCGACGCCGATGGGCATGGCGGCCGCCATCGGCACCAAGCCCCCTTCGGAGATGGCGACGCAGAGGCTCATCAACGGCATCTTCGACGCAATCAGCGCCGGCATCCTCATGTACACCGGCCTCGTCGAGCTGTTGGCGCACGAGCTGCTTTTCGAGCCGGGCATGAGGCGTGCGCCGCTGAGGAGGCGGTTGGCGGCTTATGGGTGTGTTGCGGTGGGGGTGTTTGCCATGGCTTTGTTGGCGAAGTGGGCGTGAGGGTGAGGGTTTGAGATGGGGGATTGGATGGAAGATGACGAGGCTTGGGTTTGACGTGTGTCTGACTGTCTGACTGACTGACTGACTGTCTGTCTGTCTGTCTGTCTGTCTGTCTGTCCACCTGTCTGTCTGTCTATAGCCGCGGTCGATTTATTGCATGTATGTATTTATACTGGTATAGGAAGCCAAAGTGAGCGATTTTCACGTCAATTTCTGCCTGTGTCTATTCTTTTTTTCTCACGATATGTATGTATTCCACTCGATGATCGATGCCAAGAGACGACGACCTTCACATACATGTTGACTCTTCTTCTCTCGCTCTGGCTCTCCTTGTCGAGCTGAGTCCTCAATATCGTCTCTTTCATCCACTGCACAGTGCTCGCACTGTACTTTCACACCCTCACGGCCTGCTTAGTCACGTCATCCAGGGCCTCTTAGCCCTAAAAGAAAAAAAGACCCGCTGCTGAATCTCTCCAGCTAAGAAAAAAAGATCAGACACGATCACGGTGCAACTTCAATTTTCCTCTTCACCACCAACTTCACACACTTCCCCGCAGCAAAATCAGCAACGATGGCTGGCGGCATCACAGTTCGCGACGTCGATGTAGGTCCTTTCTGATTGCACAGCTTTGGCCGCCGAGGACGATGGCATGGCGAGACGGAGCAGGCGTGAGGGGGTCGCAAGACCTCTGAAGACGGAATCATGGCTAATGACTGGGTTTTTTTCTTGTGGACGTTGTGACGCAGGCGCAAAAATTCATTGCGGCCTACTCGGCTTTTTTGAAGCGTCAGGGCAAGCTGCCCATCCCCGGTAATTCTTTCATTCTCCCCGTTCTTACTACCCAAGCCAATCTCAAGCTGAACATCACCCCCAGGCTGGGTCGACACGGTCAAGACAGGACCGGCGAAGGAACTCCCACCGCAAGACATGGACTGGTTCTACGTGCGAGCGGCGTCGGTAGCGCGACACGTCTACCTCCGCAAGACGGTTGGCGTAGGCCGTCTGCGCAAAGTTCACGGCTCGGCGAAGAACCGCGGCAGCAGACCTTCGCGACATGTTGATGCTTCGGGCTCGGTTGATCGTAAGGTTATGCAGGCTTTGGAGAAGATTGGCGTGCTGGAGCAGGATGAGGAGAAGGGCGGGAGGAGGATTACGCAGGCTGGGCAGAGGGATTTGGATCGCATTGCGCAGACTACTGCTGAGGCGGAGGAGGAGGATGAGGATGAGGAGTAGGTGGTTATACTTGACGGTTGACGTATGGGCATGATGCTTTCGCCACTGGGCATGACGAGGATGGAGTCAGGGTAGAGGTAAGGGTCCATCTATTCCATGATCCATCTACCTAGTTGACGAGTCGGTTAGTAACTCGATATCATGGTAGTTGATCAGATCAACTCGTTGCTGGTTTCCGCCAGCTGGCACTTGAAATGACGTCCTCTTCCACTTGGTGTTGCCTCTCTAATCCTTTACTCAATATATTGATTCTCTTTTCTCTTAAATCTCCTTCTAACTCTTCTCGCCTCTTCACCCTTGATCTCTTCTCGGAAATCTCTTCTTCTCAACTCTCTACTCTTCTCCGCTTCGTTTCTTCTTCTTGTAACCTCTTCTTTAACCTGTGCCATCCATACTCTCCCCCTTCTCTCCCCTTTCTGGGTTCTTTTTCGTGACCTCTTCTTTTTATCTTCTATCCTTACTCTACCCCTTCTTCTCCCGCTCTCTTTTACACTCCTTAACCTCTTCTTCTCCCCTTTCTTTTTCTCCTCTCCTTGTAACTTCTTCATCCTTTGCCATCTACACTCTTCTCCTTCTCTCCCTCTTCTCGTTTCTCTTTTATCCTTCATCTCCAACTTCTTTCTTCACTGTCCTATCTTCTATTTATTCTCGCCTGATTTCTTCTCTGGCCTCTCCTCTTCCTGTTCATATCCTCCTTTCATCCGTGTTCTCTCTTTCTCCCGCCTCTCTTCAGATTTTCACTGCTCTCCTACTTCTTTACCCTTTTTTTCATTCATCGCCTCTCGAAAAGCCTTCTCCCATCATCACTTTCTCTTCTCTCGCATCTTCTTCGCCTTCTTCTCTTTCGAAACCACCTGACCGGAACTCGCTTCTCTATCCATCTAGCATAATGTCCTCCTCCGACACCGACGACGCGCTGGATACGGTGCCGCTTTTCATCCACGTCTACGACAGCACAACCAACACCCTGAAAGTCGTCTTCCAAGACTGTGCCGAGCCCCGAATCATCCACAAATTTTCTCACCAACCCGCCGCAACTCCACCGACAGAGATAGCGACAGCAACAGCTACGCCGAACAGCAAAGAAGTCGAGACCCAGCAGCTGAACAAGGTGACAGGCTTCCTCGCCCTCCCAGGCAGCCTCCGCAAAACCTCCATCCTAGCCTGGGCCCAAAGCGGATACAAAGCAGGCCCTCAAACCCATCTCGCCTCCTCCGGCAGCGGAACGCTCAGCAACAGCCTCTGGAGCAAACGAGTCGTCCGCGTGGCCGACCTCTTAGGAGTCAAGATCGGAAACCCCAACGATTCAGCTTCTCGACCTCTGAATTCTCTCGGCGACGACGAGGCTGAGGCGATAAGGGGTAGATACCTCGCCGCTCACGTCGAGCCTAAGCTGGCCGTTCACGCCCTCTACGTCCTTCTCAAAGACTTTCTTCCAAAAGGGCGGGGACGCATCTCCCTCTCGCATCTGAGGGTGTTGCGGAACGCGAGGTGGGAAGATGGGTCGAAGCCGAGGTTTCAGATTGTGATTTCGAGAGGGGCTTGTATCTGGTGCAGGCGTTTTGTGAGGACGCTTGCCAATGTCTCGGGAATCGACTTGACCATCGTCGTCGGTCAGAGATTGACGAAAGTTGAATACGCTTCTTCTACCCGGAGCCGGGACAACTCAACGCCTTACACGCCGAGGAAGGCAAAGGAGAAGGTCGAGCCCAAAGGCATCCTGCCGAAACCGCTTCCCGCTACACCTGAGTTGGAAGCTCCTGCGTGGATGAAAAAGTGAGGTGGTTTCTGTTTAGAGAGTTTGGTGTTTTTGGTTGCAGAGTTGAAGGTGTTCTTTACTTGAGGGTGGGAAGTTTGCTTCTTCGGTTTCGAGATGGGGAGTACGGAAGTTGATGGTTGATATTTTGCTGTGAGAAGGAAGTGTGTTGCTTAGTTTGCTGCTTGATATTGATGGTGAAGAATGAAGAGGGGAACCGTATGGTGATTAATCTTGCTTGATTCGAGGTATTGGAGGAGAGAGAGGCGTGTTGAGAGCAGACTTTTCATGATATCGAGTGTCGTTAATGAGGAACGTGAAGAAACCAGTGTTACTTGACGATATCGCGAGTGTCGATGGAATAGAGGAGTCTAGAAGCCAGTTTTGCCCTACGATTTTCGAATATCGTTAGAGAGGAGCGAGTAGAGACTTGTCTTCCTAAATAACGTTAACAGTTAAATATAAAGACAAGTTTTAGAGCCCAGTCTTCTTCTATATGGAGTGTTAGTAGAGAGAAGGAGGTTTAGAAACCGGTCTTTACTTCATAATATTAAGTGTTAAAAGAGAAGAAGTTTAAAAACTAGTCATGCTTTAATATCAAGTATAAAATAAAAGGAATATATAAAAACTAATCTCACTTAATATCGTTAAGAGAAAGGAGAAGCGTAGAAATCAGTCTAAACAAAATCCAGACAACGTTAACACCAGCGCTTAGTGCTACTATATATAGACCCATAAACTCTTCTATAAATCAGTTATATACCTAACATTTCTTATATTATAGGAGAATCGTAGAAGTTTGTTATATCCTTAATAATATCTACACTTAGGAAAATCGTGCAGAGGTTAGTTATATCCTTAACAAAGTTATATCCTTAACAATATTCACGATTAATAGCAAAGAATTCCACAAGATCAGCTAAATACTTAACATTCACAATTTTAAGAGGAACCGACAATCAGTTCATCTATAACATACATAAATGCACCAACCATAGTCTAATAAAGCTACAAATTCTATACAGCCCAAAACAAAACCACCAAATAAACCCAACCCTAACCCTACCCTCAACAACTCCAACCATCTATCCCAACTCCAACACCAACTCCAGAAACCCTCTTCTTAAGACTCACCTCACCCGTCTCAACCTAAAAAGCAAGTCCCCAAACCCCCCCCTCAATCTCTCAACAACAAAGTCCAAATCCGGCCCCTCCCCCTCCACAACACGCTCAACCTTCCATCCGCCCAGCCCCGTCTTCCCCATGGCAGTCATGTGCTTCACATCACGACCTCTGCGCAGTTTACCCGACGGCGTGGAAGGCGTCACGGCCGTGGCGTCGAGGAGGGCCTGCCAGCGGGCGAGGTAAGCGCCCGGGGCGGCGACGGTGCTGTTTTCGTTGTTGACGAGGGCCGAGAGACGAGTGCGGGATTCGCGGGATAGACTGGCGAGGTATGAAGCTTGCTCGTCGATGGCGAGTAGGATTTTCCTGCGAGATTCGTCGGGGAGGTTCTCTATCAAGGCGTCCAATCCGGCATCGAGATCGTCGTCGTCAACGGGAGGTTTTCGAAACCGAACGATGCTCTCTTTCGACCACGTCCTCAACGCCTCCCTCACATCAGGACAGTTCCTCCCCAAGACGTGCAACCACCGATACAAAAGCCTTCTATTCCTGCGCAGCAAACGCACATAATCAGCAACAGAAGGAGGCTCGCCTCCAGAAGGTCTGCTAGCGCGGATGAAGTCATCGATGAAGCCCTGCGTAGCATCAAGGTGCTCGCGCAGATCGACGCGCGAGTGAACGGAGCGAATCAGGCCTTCGTACGCGCCCATGACGTCCTTGATGGCCTGTGTGAAGAGGTCGGGAGGCGTGCGGCAGAGGGCGGCGGCCATGGCGTCGCGATCGCGAATCGACCAGAGAGCAGAGTAGAAGTCGAGACACTGAGCGTGTTGCGCCTCCGACAAGCCGGCCGTGATATCCGGACCGAGAATCTCGGCGACGATGGACCTGCCCTCCTCTCTACTCCTTTCTCGAACCTCGTCGTGAACGCGCCGAGTAGCAGACAAGTGTCTCCTCAGAGCCGAAAGGGCCTCATCCGGGGGCCCATCACCATCAGCCTTCGCCTTCTCAACGCGCTCAGCACTCTTCCGAAAGTCAGCCGCGTCCCAGGCAAGGACGAGGCTAACGATGCGCTGAACGAGATTCATGCCGTCATCCGGCTTCTGCGTGAGACCAAACCAGTTCGTCACGCTGGCGACGCTAAGCTTGGCCAGCAGAAGTCGCGATAAGCCGCTCATCATCGTCGCCGCGTTGCCTATACGCATCGTCTGCTTCAGCAGCTTGTAGGGCACCATTCCGTGAACTTGCGACACCAGCTTCAGAAGGTATTGGCCCTCGGCCGAGCGGATGAAGACGCTGTGAGCGAATCCGGCCAGGCTGCTGGAGAGTCAGCCCGTCCGGCAGCAAGGGAAAAAGGGAGAATAGGAGGAGGAAGGGAGGAGAAAGCACGGACTGGATGATGATGTAGTCGATGGCCGATGCCACGACGGGCGAGTAGCCCTCGATATCATCTGTCTGACTGATGTGATCAAACAGCTCATCCACCAAATCCCCATAAACAAGCCCCTGCAAAACCTCATCCCAAGCCCTAGTCAGCCTCTCCCCATCATCATCATCATCACCATCACCCGTCGTCGTCGTCTTCGTCTTCGTCTTCGTCCTCGTACCCTCCTCATCCCGCGCCAACCCCCCAAGACACCCCCTAGCAACCATCTCCAAAAGGGCACTGGAGCCCGTCGCCAACGTCTTTCTAGACCCCAGCGCGCCCCGATCATAGCTCTCCGAAAGTTCCGCCTCCGCCAGCCGAGCCAGCAGACCCTGCACCTGCACGCGCCAGAACGAGTCGGGAAGCTGCCGTATGCCGGGCAGGGGCAGGATGAAGCGCGTCAGCAGCATCTGCAGTATCGGCGACCCGCTATCTCGTCCGCCATCGCCGTCGTCGTCGATCGCTTCGAACGGCTCGCCGTAGTTGATCACCGCCTCGGGCCGTTGGAATGCCTGGATCTCGCTGTACGTCTGGTGATGCGTGAGCACGTCCAGCAGAGCCCGTCGCTGCTCTGCCGTCAGCGTCATCGTCTTGCTTTTCCCACCCTGGCAGAGATGCTGGCGGACATCCGGGGGGGGGGAACAAGAACCAGCAGTCAGGGGGTCAAAGGTTGTATGAGTGCTGCGGTTCATGCCCATGAAAGGGGGGCATAGCTGTCAATGCCCCTCCGTTTTCGGCATCGCTCGCGGCGACGGAACAACTTATTTGCGTCTCTTCACAACTCTCTCCTTATCATTCCGTGGTCATCTCTCTTCACAACGCCCTCTTGACATTATGAATTGTCACAACTCAAACGTCACCACTCACAACTTACAACCACCATTATCCTCATTCCTCAACGTCTCACAGTCTCTCCCTCTCTCTCTCCCTCTCTCTCTCCCTCTCTCTCCCTCTCTCTCTCCCTCTCTCTCTCTTTCAGTCACATTCACACACACATATGCAAACACATTCACACATACAAACATCTCCCTCTACTTCCTCATCCTCAACTTCATCTACAATCATCAATCCAAAAAAAGAAAAGCAACTCGCACCTCTCTTGAATAACTACCAACGACGTAAAGGAATGACAGTTTTAAAAAAAAAACATCCCGACAACTTCCTCCCCCGTGTGCGTTCCCAACATTACTTATCCACCGGACCTCTCTCTCGTGGTATCTCATCCAGTGACACATGACAAAGGAAAAGGAAGAGCCAAGCGGGAACAAAAAGAAAATACACATAAACAAATGACTCGAGAGGGAAAAAAAATGACTCTCGACCGGGTCCTTGTCAGCCAAGCGGGAACAAGGTTCTCGATCGGCTGCTTCCCACATCCAGCTCATCCCGGCTCCTGCTGAAAAGCATTGACTCGCCAGCCGACTCCTAGTACGCGCTCAGGTGAGCCTGGCCGGGCAAGTTGGCGTTGGCCGTCACAGGCGCCTTGCCGTTGACAGCTGCCGCGGCCGAGTTTCCGTTCGTCGTCCTCGGCGGCGGTCGCGTCTTCTTCTCAATGCGAGGCGCAGACGGCACGTCCGTGCTCTTCTTGGCGCTTCCGATGGAGAAGACGGGGCTCTCCCACTTCTCGCCCTTGCGCGCCAACTCCTTGTACTCGGTGGCCTTGGTGCTCACGCCGCCCGGCAGCTTCACGTTCGGCAGAATGCTGTCCTCCATCGTCATGGCGATGTTCACCTTCTTGTCTTCGGCCTTTTCTTCGACCTTTTCCTTCTCCTTGTCCTTGCCCTCGGTGAAGCGCTTCTGCGCCGCCTGGTAGTAACGCTTGTAGAAGTTCTCCTGCTTCTCCACGTCCGTCTGCCCTTCCTGCGCGGCGCGGTCGGCCTCCAGCTTGATCTGGTACATTTCCGAGTCAAGCTTGTTGCACTGGTCCTTGATGGCCTTCTCAACCGCCTTCTGGATGGGTGGGCGCATGATGGTGAGCAGGAGAGGCTTGACGAGCGCAAACAGGAACTTGTGGTGAGACTTCTTCAGTTTGATGTTGAGGCCCTTGAAGTCAACGTCGACCTTGTCGACCTTGAAGAAGTTCTGCCTATCCTTCTTGTCGGCTGTCGACACCTTCATACGGAACGACAAGCCGTTGCCGGGAAGCAGAATGTCCATGATGCCGGTGTCCGAGATAGAGGGGAAACCCGTCTTGCGCTTGACGTAGTAGTTGATATCTCGAAGGTCCATCTGGATGCCAGCAACCTTGACGTCCATCATATTGTGGTTCTTGTTGCCGAGGTTCTTGCGGCCGAGGCGGAAGAAGTTGTTGCTGACGACCTCGAGAACGTTGGGCATGAAGTTGTCGCTCTCAAGCACGAGGTTCTCCACGACGGCCTCGAACTGAGGATCGACATACTCAATGCGAGGAATGGGAATGTAGTTGATGTTGACCAACAAACTGGGGAGAATAAGTTCGCCAAAGTCCTTGAGCAGGTGGGGCTTGAACGTGGTTTTGCCATCAGAATCGCTTCCCAAGTGAGTGAAGAGCTTCTGAACAGACTCGGCGAAGGCCTTGTTGTGGATGTCCTGGTCGAACTGATCACCGATGAATTTGACCTCTTCGATGACCTGATCCGTCTGATGACGGTACTTGTCGCGCAGGAGGAACCTGCCATGCTCGTAGAGGCGGTCCCACTCCCTCGACGAGGAGTCTTCGAGGATGTAACCCTGCTCGAGCAAGCAACGGCGGATGTAACTGTTCATGCTCTTGAACCAGCCCTTGAGCTCATGATCCTTGTCCGCAGCCTCATAAATGTTGTGGATCGACGACCAGAGCTCACCCGTCGACGTTCCGTTGGCGAAGCGCTCGATGAGGGTGCGCAAGTCGGCCTCGGCGGCGGAGAAGCCCGACCTGGCCTTTTTGGCCGATCCGGCGGAGCCCTCACCCATGGAACGACCATGGCGACCGTACGTCTCAGCCAGCCTGAGGAGGGTCTGGATGGCCTCGGAGTAGTCCTGGTGTTGCTGGCATTCGAGGATCATCTTCTTGAGTCTGAAGATGAGCTGATCCTTGCGCTCTTGCGGCATCTTCTTCTCAAAGTACGCCTTGGCCTTGGCGCGATACTCTTCGTTGCGCTTCTTAATCTTCTCCTTGGTCTCCGGATCGAGATTCTCGTCGATCTTGTGCTTGGCGGCGGACACGACGGCGTTCTGTCCGGCAGTCGCGTTGGCGGCCCTGGGGTCCGAGGTTCCCGAGGGAGCGGCAGCGTCGACTCCGGCAGCGGCGACTTCCTTGGCATCCTTTTTGGCGCTTCCGCCGTAGACATTTTGCGCCCTCTTCTTGATATTGTCCTTGGACAGATCGGGAGCATCATACCAAGTGTTGTCCGGCGCAGGAGTATCCATCTGAGCGAGCTGATCCTCGGAAGGGCGGACGAAAGTCGCGGCATTGCTGGCCGCATCTCCGGCCATGTCGCGAAGGAGGACGGACGCATCCTTGACTGTCTTGAGCATCAGCTGGAGTCCTTTCACGGACGGACAAGGAGGAACGTACGGAGCTTGCGGAATTGACCATTGGTGATGAGCAGTGTACCGAGCGTCCTCATGCCCTTGAGCGTCTCGTCACCATCTCGCTTGACGGTGTCCTTGTCAATGGGGCGGTCCGGGCCGTGGATGCTCTTGGTATCAAACTGAGTGGTTTGCCAGATGAAGTCTTGAATAAGATTGCCCTCGTTTTTAGACAAGATCAGATGCTGGGCCTTTTGAATGACTTCGCGGGTATCCTTGATGAGCAGCTTCCCGTCGTCGGAGAGTTTCGGGTCGGGTTCGCTGAGCGCCTTTGAGGCGAGGGCGCTGTTGAGGGCTACATCGATTTGGTCGTTCTGCGGTAGCAGCCGTTAGTTAGCACGGACGTTGACTGGAGACGGTTGACGGGAGGCGTTTTGAGCCGTCGCCGGGAGAGAGGAGGGAGGGGGGGGGCATGACGAGGCAGCCGTTGAAAGAGGATGTGACGCACCGATGGCACCTTGCCGAGTTGAAAGGCGCTAAAGATGCCGTAGAGCTGAAGCTTCCGGTTGATGTCGGCCTCCTTCAGCTGGGGATCGGTCGGGTTGTTCACGTTGGGAGCCATGACGGGCAATGTATTTGCGTGATGGTAAAGATGCTCAATACAGGCACAGTCTCGACTGTTGTTGAGCGACTTTGTTTGTTATTGCGAGCGGGGGAGAAGCAAGTCAGCCAATGGGGGTAGCGGAGGGAACCGGAAGTCGACTCCGTTCTTCCGCAGGGTATCACAGTCTCGTATGACGAGAGAGAGAGGAGAGGGGGGGGGGGTATTAAAAAAGGGGGAAGAAAGGAAAAAGGAAAGAAACAAGGGCGATGGCTGAGTCTGTATGAGGCAGAGAGTCGTAGACACAAAAAAAAAAAGAAGCGCAGATGAGGTTGATGACGATAGTTTGAGCAGTAAGTGAAGGAAGTGAGAGTAAGGAGGAGGAGAGAAAGGAGGAAGAGGAGGAGGAGAAAGAGGAAGGGGCAGAGAGAGGACTTTTTTTTCTCGGGAAGCAGCGGATGGCTGCAGGTTCGAGGGAAGGAGGTTTATACATAGGCCCGAGCGGGCAGGTACGAGGCAGAGCGGCTGGGAATTGCAGGGGACGTCGTCAGAGGGGACTGGACAGATTGGGGGGGGGGGGGGGCAGGGAGGGGGCGGAGGGGCGGAGCCACGGAGGAGGAAGAGGAGCAGGAGGGTAGGGCAAGGTAGACGATACCTGGGCGTAGGGGGCTAGCCAAGGCGCAGATGCATGTAGTTCATACAGGGGGGGACAACGAGCAGCGAAAGAGCCAGTCTAGGCTGTAAAGGGGAAAGCAGCAGGAGCGGGCGAGACTCTTGCGAAGCTTGATTTTCCGCGCTGTGAGGGCGCCTGAGTGGGAGGGCACTTTAGGGCATTGGCCGAGTGACGTTGGGCAGATACGTCATCGGGCGCCTGGGGTGTACTGTAAGTGTGTACTGTAAGTGGTGTACGGGTACATGTGTGTGTGTGTGTGTATTTGATTGCCTCCACCTTTTAGAGCGAGGCCGGGGCTCCGTATGAGTTACGATGTCAGGTATGTTGTGATGGAAGATGGATGATGATGGTGATGATGGCGATGATGATGATGGTGATGATGACGATGACGATGATGAGGTTGATGCAGGTGAGAGAACAAGATCTATGTATTTCGCCCTCTGAATCCCGCGCCCTCTCTCACGGTGGGAAGTTCAAGTCTCTCTCTCTCTCTCTCTCTCTCTTCATCTACTTTCCACACCCCCTCCCTGGGCTCTTCTCTGCCCACAGACGGATGCGGCCCCGGCCCGGCCAACGTCGACGACGACCATTAATCAACAAAGCCCGACCCAACGCAGCAGATCGCGAGACCAGGGGTTCCCGGCTTGGCACAGTGTTTTCCCTTGCCTGTTACCAGGAGCCTAGGCGGTTCCGAGCCCAGCCTCCTCCCCCCTCCCTCCCTCCTCGAAAGAAAAAAAAAAAAGAACCCGTTGTCTCGGGTATTACTCGCTCTCGTCTTTCGTCTTTTTTTTTACCTTTAAGAACTGACTCGAGAGTCGAGACACACGAGGCTCTCTCTCTCTTTCTCTCGCTGTCGTGTCAATGACGGATCGGCTACTGCCCGAACTGGTCCCTAACTCGCATCATACACACATAGAGTGACGGTACATACATACATACATAAGTCGGAAACAGTATGAGAAAAAGTCCCCTGTATCCGTACATATGTACATGAATAGTAATTGGCGACAATTTCAGCTGCCCAGTACGAGCCAAAACTCATGCGTCTCAGCTGCCCCGGTCTGCCCCGGTCTGCCCGGCCCCATGTCGACCTGCAAGGCTATGTATGTAAGTACACACATGCCTTTAAAACCATCATGTATCCGTACATGCCATACTGTATGTGCGCACAGGATACGTCTGTAATCTCTCTCTCTCCTGACTCTGAGCTACCTACCTACCCAGGCATCATCGGATCGAACCCTCTCTCTCTCTCTCTCAAAACTTCATGACTCTCTTCTCCGCCTCTCCAGCCGGCCAGACGAATGAAGAAGAAACAGGACAAGCACGAATAAAAGAAGCCAAGTATCAAACATCTATACACACACATACATACATACAAGCTTCTCTAACCCGTACCATGCAAGCAAAAAGAGAGCACAATTTTACATACCGACGTGGCACCAAATCTGTCTCTTGTCTGTGCGTCATTTCTTTCCCACCTCATCTTTTGGCTTGGCTGTGGACCGTAATGCACATTCCATGACGTCAGAGCCTCAGGCTATAATGTGCTGTGACTCTTTTTTTTTTTTTGGGGGGGGGGGGGGGGGGGGGGGGGGGGGGGCCCCGGGGGGGGGGGGGCCCCCCCCCCCCCCCCCCCCCTCCCCTTTTTTTTTCTCCCCCGGAACACACAATGTGATTCACAACA
>PDHQ01000356.1:0-32331 GCA_003339415.1 Ophiocordyceps camponoti-saundersi (nom. inval.)
AAGTCTAAAAGCAAAGTAAAAGACTTGAAAAACCTCTATTATTATAAGGAATAATTCTTATTAGCCTAATAGAAGGCGGCGGAATTTATTAAATTTACTAGTAGGTAGTTCCTTAGTAAATATATCTGCTATATTATCTTCTAACCTTATATAATATATCTGTATTTTATTATTTCTTATATTATCCCTTGTAAAGAAGTAAGCTAAGTCTATATACTTAGTTCTTTTATGAAATTTAGGATTTTCTGCTAATTTAATAGCTGCCTGATTATCTGTAAGTATAGGAGGTATAGTGTTAATTATATCTATATTTAATAGCTAATTTATAGTTAAAAATAACCTTTATATATATAAAGCTTCTTTAGTAGCTTCTTTAAGGCCTATAAACTCTGCTTCGCAGGTAGATAAAGCTATAGATTTTTGTTTCTCACAGCCCCAGCTTATTAAATTATTATATATATAAAAACAGTAACCGGATATAGATTTACGGTCTGTTAAATCAGAAGCCTAGCTAGTATCTATTAAACCTCTTATAAAATTATTATTAAAAGGGATATTATAATTATAAGTTAGTTTTAAATCGGGATATTTATTTAAGTATTTCCAGATTATATTTAAAGCAGATATATATATAATATCCGGCTTAGAAGTAAATCTAGCATAAGAAATTATAGCATATAATATATTAGGTCTTGTTTTTATAGCAGGATATAAAAGGGAGCCTATTTCCTTCTAATATTGTAAAATAATATCTTTTCTAGGTTCTATAGTAGCCTTTTTAAGCTTAATACTAGGTTTAGAAGGTATTTCAGACGTCCCTAAAGACTCTTTATTATACTCTTTTATTTTATTCCTTATATATTTTTCCTAAGAGATATATAGTATTTTATTTGCTCTGTTTATATTTATATTTATACCTAGAAAGTCTTCTAAATTTCCTAAGTCTTGTAAGGCTAGGTTTTTTCCTATTTAGCTAAATAGATTATTTATTATTTTTTCCGTAGCCCCTATAACTAGGAAGTCGTCCACGTAGATAGCTATAGCTATATTTTTATTTATATATATAAAAACCCCTTCGTCTATAGATAAGGCTTTAAAGCCTACTTTTTCGAGAGTATTAGATAGGTAGTTATACTAGAGCTTAGGACTTTATTTTAAGCCGTATAATGCTTTCTTTAATTTTATTATAAGGTTTTTATTATCTTTATATAAAGGATATTGTTTATTATAATATTATTTTATTATATAACCTTTAAAGCCTTTTGGAAATTTTACGTAGATATCTATATCTATATCTGCGTAAATAAAGGCATTTTTTATATCGTATTATTTAATAAGCTAGCTATTTTTAACTGCTATATTTAAAAGAATTCTTATAGATTTAGGCCTTATAGTTATAGAAAAGGTATCTATATAATCTAATCCTTATATCTAGTTAAAACCTTGAATAACGAATCTAGATTTATATTTTAATATATTATTATTATTATCTTTCTTTATTTTATAGACCCAGCGGCTTCCTAAAGCCTCCCTGTCCTTCGGAAGGTCTGTTATTTCCTAGGTTTTTTATCTTATTAATTCTTCTAATTCTAGAAGTATCGATTTATTCCATTCTTCAGCTTCTAAGCTTTTTATAGCCTGTTTATAATTTTTAGGCTCTAAAGGATCTGTATTTTCTAGAATATATAATATTAGTTCTGAGTTTGTATTTATTATAGTATTTATTTCGGGGTATTCTTTATATTCGTTATAAAACTCTGCCGGCTTTCTAGGTAGCTATATTTCGACTCGAGTCTTAAGATCCTTACTATTATTATTATTATTATTATTATTATTTAAAGAGTCTTATTCTTTATCTTCTTTATTATTTATTTCTTCCCTTTATTTAGGTATTTTATTAAAGGAAGGTATAGTATTAAAATTAAGGTCTTTATAGTTATTATTATTATTTATAAAGTTATTTTCTAAAATAGTTATATCTCGTGAAATAATAACCTTTCTTCTTGAAAAGTCCCAGATTTTATAAGCGTTTTTAGAATAACCTATTATAATACCTTTAAACGCTCTTATTTCTAGCTTATCTATAGGCTATTTATTTTTATAGTATATTATACTGCCGAAGACTTTTATATTATCTATTTCTAAAAGTAGTAAGGGTTTATTATATTTTTTTTCTAAAGGGCTATAGCCTAAAGAAGTATAATAAGACCTATTATATATATATATAGCAGCTAAAACAGCTTCCCCCTAAAGGTATTTAGGTAGGTTAGCCGTATATAATATAGCCCGTGCTTTATTTAAAATAGTACGATTTATTCGTTCTATTCTACCGTTAGGTTCTGGGGTATTTTCAGGACTTATATTATATTTTATACCGTTTTTAATATAGTAGTCTCTTATAGGGTATATAAATTCTTTAGCGTTATCTAAAAAGACCTTTTTTATAGTAGTCTTATTATTATTATTTTCTAGTAAGGCTTTTATTTCTAGAAATTTATTAAATGCTTCTAATTTCTCTTTTAAAAGAGATATATAAAGTTCCCTACTATATATATCTATAAAGGTAATAAAGTACCTATATTTATTATATATAGGAGTGCTTATCGGGCCCCAGATATCTATAACTATTTTATCTAGGTATTTATAGTCCTTTTTAAAAGCTTGCTTATTTACTTTATTCGTAGCTTTTGCTTTTATATAGATTTTACAGTTTATTACTTTATTTTTATCTTCTTTGCTAATAATAGCTTTATTATTATATCTTTTTATTATTTTAATTAAAGAACGTAAAGATAGATACCCTAATCGAAGGTGCTAGAGGTATATATCTATTTTTTCCTTTTTATTCTTTAATTATATTATATTATTTATTGCATTTTTAAGTCCTATAAATTTAACCCTCTTTCCTTTTTATATAGAGAGAGGTAAATAATAGAGGCCTCCCTTTATTATAGCTATTACTATAAGCTTATTTTTAAGGTTATATAAAGAGAGTATATTATTATTTATAATAGTAATTATTTTCTTTAAGCAGGACTAGCTTATAATATTAACGCCTAATTCGGGTATAAAAAGGTAGTCTTTTAATATAGACTTTTTATCTAAGCTAGGGAATTTAAATATTAAGTCCCCGGACCTATAAACCTTAATATAAGATACTTTACCCTAATTAACTCTAATATTTATATCTTTATAATTAGATAATAAAGCTTTATCTGCAATAATATACTTTATTATACCTATATCGTGTATAAAATACGTATATTTTTTACTATCTAAAGAGCTATTTATATATAAAGACTATATTTTTAGCAGTATTTGCTATATAGCGTTATAAGAAGTCTTTAAAGCTCCTATAAAATTATTAGAGTTATTTATAGCGTTATTTATTATATTATAGCATACCTTAGCCTCTAATTTATCTTCTTCTTTAGTATTAGAGTCTATTTCTACTACCCTTCCGGGCGTAGGGGCCGAAGGAATATCTATTTCTATAGGTGCCGTATTTATATCTATTATTATAAAGATTTTCTTCGGTTTATCGGCTTCTATAGGCTTTATATCTGAAAAGCCGAAGGTACCGTGGCTTTTCCGTAGAGGCTTCTTTAAGGGCTTCTTTATTACCCTATTTTCCTTAGGCTTAAAGCCTTTAGGGGCCTTTTCCGGGTGAAGGAAATAGCAGTCCTTATCGAAGTGCCCGGGGAGTTTATAGTAGGCATATTTAAAAGCCTTTTTCTATTTTTTCCAAGGTTTCTTCGTAGCTAAAAAGGCTTAAGCCTCTTCCTCCGGGTTATTAGACTTATAGCGTTTAGCTTCGTCTAGTATATTAGCAAATAACTTGCCTAGATTATAAGACCCTTCGTTATTTCGTAGGTCTTAAGTTATATACGTTATAAAGCCCTAAAAAGGCTCTGAAAGGTTATTTAAAACCTACGTTATAAGGACTATTTTAGGAATTATAATATCCTTAGCTTTAAGCTCTTCCTAGATAGCTTTAGTGCGATTTAGGTAATCCTCTATATTATAAGGCGTAGCCTTGCCTATTTCTAGTAGTTCCTTAGTTAAAAGGAAATTACTAGTAAAAGAAACGGGGTTATAAAGGTCCTTAAGCTTATCCTAGGCCTCTATTATAAAGCGTAAGTGTATTATCTAGGTAAGGGGCCTATCTTTAAGCTGAAGCCTTATAAGGGCTAAAGCCTCCTCTATTTTATTATAGGCTATAGTGCCTAGAGCCCCCTAAAGTTTTTCCCTAATTAAAAGGGAGTCTATTCTCAAAGCCTAGTGCGTATAATTAGCTAAGCCTGAAAGCTTTGCAAAAAGGTATTTTTTAGCGTTGCCTATAATTAGTCGATGAGGGAATTTTTTGAGGAAAAGTGGGTCTGATAGCTAAAAAGCGCCGAAGAAGAGAATTCGAAAGAGGTAATTTGAGGTGTGGAAATATGAGAGGAAGGGGGTAAAAAAGAGGATTAAAATATAAAGGTATCCCGAGTTAGTAAGCTAAACCCGGGCTCATAACCTCAAAAGGTTATATATAGTGGAAATAAATAGTAACGGATTGGGAAAAAATATCACGTGATAGAGTAAGAAGAGAGGTATCACGTGATAGTTAAATAGAGGAAAAAGATAAAGAATTAGAGGCAGGAGAGGTGATTAAATTATAAGTATAAGATAATAATACTATACAAGTAGGTAGGAAAACCCTCCTTCTTTTATAGACAATTTCTCAGTAACGAAGGTACTTTCTAAGATACTTCCAAGTCCTCGGATATAGTACTCTAACGTAGCTGTAAGACCTTCCTTTCCCCTTGTTTATAGGTATTTTCCTTCTTTTATTATTTAACTTAGAAGATCGAGGATTTGCGGTGAGACTTGTGTGTGATGCACACGATCGAGGCTTATGCGCGCGCTTAGGCCGCGTACGCTTAGGCCCTATAAGCGCTATACGTGAGACCCTATAAGCGCTATATAACAGGCGCTATAGGGCCTATGCGACAGGCGTTATAGGGCATATGCGTGCGCTATAGTGGGCCCTGGTGTGTACGGCTTATTCCTCTTTTATACTATATATCTTAGGCTATATTATAGGCTTATTTCTTATCTGATTAAGATAAGAAAATATATATTATATAGCGTTTTAAAAGGGCTTTAATATAATATAAATATTACCTTATAAAACTTGCTTAAAGTATTTATAAATAATTATATAAGCCTATTATAGCTGTATTTTTATATTTACTCTTATACCTTTTTAGTAAATTCTTTCTAGCTTATTATACCCCGCCCCCCTCCTATCCTTATCTTTCCTCTTATTATTATAGCGCGTTTAGCGTATTTTATTACTTTTCTTCCTCCTTAATATCGTTAGCTAACTACGCTTAGCTTAAATTATTATAGCTATATAAGAGTATATTAGGCCCGGATATTAATACGCTATACGAGTAATTATAACTTTTAGTTATAAGTAATAATAACTATAGCGGCTAATTTTACTTAGCTAAAGCGTAATAAGGAGCGCGGGGCGGCGATAATAAGGCGGCGAGGTTAGTAAGGGCTATTAATACGGGACGTGTAATAACACCCTTACAAATCGCCTAACCTCTTATAATATTTCCCTAGGATTTCCTAGGATTTCCCGCCTTAGGATTTCACTCGGATTTCCCCTAGAAACTTTATCACCTTTACGCTTAGGAAATCACTAGGATTTCCTCTTAGGATTTCTCTGCAATAACTCTTAGGATTTTACTAAGATTTCTAGTGGGATCTAGCATTAAAATACACCTCTAGAAATCTCCGGATTTTACTAGGAAATCCCCGTGCGTTAGGAAATCACCGCGCACTAGGAAATCTCCATTTCACTAATATACTCGGAAATCACCGTGAAATCCCCTTAGGTAAATACCTTTAGGATTATACTAGGAAATCTTCCTTAAGCTCCTAGCTATATAATTAGCCTAATATTCCTTTAGGTAGTAATTTAGATTCTTTTATAGTTACTATTTTAATTCTTAAAAGACTCTTACCTATACTTATACCTTTTATAATAGCTATTCTATAATCTTATAATTAGTAGCTAGCCTATCTCCCTTTCCTATATACTATATCTAGTAGCTAGCCTAGCATATACGACCACTAGTAGATTATACGTATAAGCGCATATTAACTAGTAGCAATTCTACGTTTTACTAACTTATAGATCTTTAGCTATCGAGGTAGTAAGTCGGACCCGAAACGTTTTTCACTAACTAAACTTTATAAGCGTAGATCTTTAGCTTAGAAGAAAGCTTCACCACGTTTATTACTTAACCCTAGCTATATACTATTTCTTTACCCCTAAACTCCTTAAGGTAATCGAGGAAGAAGTTATAGCTAGGAAAGAAGAAGCTCGTGCTTTTAATACTTATAAAGTAGCAAAGAAACCTTACCCCTTCTAAGGCAAATTTCCTCCTTTATAATACGGGGAAATAAGGCCGGTTTAAAAATACTCACTATATTAGGACAATCCCTAAGGAACTAGGTTACCTACTGCGATCGAACTTTTCCTAACTAATCTAAACGTTATAGTAGACCGTAATCGATTATTTAAACGAGTAAATTAACTAAGGTATACGTCTAATAGTATCCCTTACTTACCTAGAATTCCCCTAGAAAACTAGCCACCCCTTATTTAAGAATACCTTCGAACTATAAGTAATACCGAAGGAAAAGGTAAGCAGCCTGCTTCACCGGCAGAAGGTGAGGAAAATACCGGAGTCCCCTTTTAGGAAGAAGGTAAGGAGGAAACCTCCTTTTAGGATAAAGGTAAGAAAACCTCTACGCTATAAAAATCCTCTCTAAAAAGAGAACCGTCTGCCCTAAGGAAGAATACCTCGACGAGGTAGTATTTTCTAGATCCTCTTATAACGTTATTTAATTCCGGAAGACCTCCTCCACCTTCCGCGGAAGAGGAAAAAATAGCACGGATAGTTAATAACGTGCTCTACTCCTATAGTATTATACCTTAGAACCCAGATTACCCTAGATATATTAACCTAGACGATAATCTACGATTATATAATCGATTAAAATCGCAGAAACCGTCTAGATAATAAGTTAGGTTACGAGCCGAAGATATCGGACGGTTTAAGCTTACTAGTGCTTTTAATACTACCTTCGATTAGATTAAAGAAACTAATCGAACTATCGTTTACCGGAGTGTTAACCGATTTATAGACGCTCTAAAACGGGTTGCCGCCTAAAGCGAGGATTACGCAGATAAACTCGCATAACTTATTCCCTCTCTTCTTCGGGGTTATACTATAGAATAGTATTCCGGAGATCTAGACCCCTAAATTAGATTAGAACTAACTTTTCCCGGTCTGGGAATCTAAGGATAGGTGAAAGCCCTTTAGAAAAGGTTTGCTATCCGACCTAATATTACCGCTCTTACTATATAAAAATAGAGCTTTATATCTTAGGATATACTCGCTAGAAAAGACTTCCGATTATAGGTATCTAAGATAAAAAGAATAGCTTAAGCAGCCCTTTATCCCGAATAATCTATACTAATAATTATCTTTTCCTAACTCGATATCTTTCTCTAAGAAACTTTCCGATAGCTAACTAGCGAAGATACCTTAGATAACTAGGTATATAAATACGAATAACTTATTCCGAACCTCTAAACTAAGCTAACTAGAGGAACTTAGGGCAATCTGTAGAACGATGCTGCTTAGTATATAGCTTTAGGTAAGTTACCTCGACGTGAACGTAAGGTAAATAATTCCGAGGAGAAATCCTCGTAAAATCCGGACTACCGACCGGATCGTAGACTAAACGACTTCCCTAGAAAGCTAATAGATAATACCCGGAAACCTTTCGATAAGAATATCAAGTTTAAGGTAAAGATAAAATAGCCTTTCCTAAAGAAAAACGGAGAAGGCTTAAAAGGTAATCCTATCCTTATTAATCTTACTTACGAACTTGCCGAATAAGATCCTAATACCGACGGAGTCTTCACAATCTTTTCCGAGATACGTAATATAATCCTTAACGTCTTAGAACATAATCCGGATAATAAAACCGACTTATCTAAATTATCTAAGGCCGAAAAGGATAAGTGACTAGCCGACGACTTATATTATCTTATTTCGGATCCTAAGAAGTATAAGATAAAACCTCTTAATATTATTAGAGACCTCCTTCCTAAAGACCTTCCTATTATCGAAGCTACTCCTTAGATAACTAATTTTCCTCTAAAATAAGTTTCCCGTTTTTCCTATACGAAGATTTTAGTATTCGGTAAAAACGGACTATCTAACGCTATAGAAATATATATCGATACTAGAGTAGATAGATCCCTTATTAGGAAGGACTTACTTAATAGGTTCGATAACGTTAACTATAATCTAATAATAGTTCGTAGCTTAAATAGTATCGGATTAGCCTTAACTTGCGGTTAGGCTACCTTCACTTTATATATTATCGGCAAAATCGACGGTAAGTTTTACGTTAGTAAGTTTAAAGCTAGCGCTTAGGTTATCGAGTATCTTCCTACCGGAGTTCTATTAGGATAAGGATTCTTAATCCCTTATAGAATCGATATTCTTAACTCTCGATAAGAGCTTTAGATTTAACTTTACGGAGGAATACGTGTCGAATACTATTCTACTCGTAGAGGACCAGCTATTCGTAAACGTATAATAGCCGCTTTAGCAATAATAATCCCTCCTCTTTTAATAGGCACGATTCTAGCATTAATTAGAGATCCTCCTAAGAATCGCGACCTTATCTTCTTCCCCGACTCTTATTTCCTCTTAGGTTTAATTATTCGCAACTACTTCTATTTAACTATCTTTAACTTAAGCAATAAACTAATCTCTTTTAAACGAAAAGAAAAGGTTAGTATTATACTAGATCTTAACGATTAATTTTCTTTTATAATCCCTTAATAAATTACTAAGAAAGATACCTCGGATAACCCCGATAAACGTTTAACGCTAGATTCTCTTTTAGACTAAATAATATTATCTAAAGAAACTAACACCGACTTACCTCCTATTAATATCCCGGACCTAAGTTAACCCTATCGGTTAGGTATCTCTAAGACACCCGATATCCCGGAAATCGAAGGAGAATACGGCGTTAAAATCTATATACTAGATCCTTAGTTATCCGGAAAGGTGAAACAACTTTGCAATTCCCTTCCGAAACTCTAAGAAGACACTAGGCTAATTAATCTGCCCCCCGAGCGGTATCTGAAGATCCCCCTCGTTAATAATTAGCACGAGAAAAAACTTAGTTTGCGTCCCTATCTACTAAATAAACTTAATTAGGATTTCCTTAATAAAAAGTATAACGATATGTATTTATAAGGTAAGATAGAATAGGCGCTTAAAGCTTTACCTTTCGCTAGCCCGTATTTTATTATTTGGAGAAAAGGTAAACTACGTATCGTTAACGACTTACGAGCTTTAAATAGCGTGGCCGTTCCCGATATATATCTAATACCTCTCCCTTAAGATATAATCTATAAGTTAGCAGGCAAAAAGGTTATTTCTACTATTAATGCTCGAAGCTTCTTCTATTAGTTTCTCGTTTATCTAGATTACCGAGAGCGGTTTACGATTACTTCCTACTGCGGATTAGAGAGGGCTATAGTCGCTTTTATAGGGTATAAAAATTCTCCTGCCTATATATAAAGATTCGTCGATTATATTCTCCGACTATATAAAGTATACGCCGCCGGATATATCGACGATATAGTAATCTTCTCCGATACCCTAGAAGATTATATTAAGTATCTAACTATAGTGTTTAATCTTTTTATTAGTATAAATCTTTCCCTCTCTGCTCCTAAATTATTCCTTTATTACCTATCTATAGAAATGTTAGGGTACTACGTCGACGGATTCGCACTAATAAACACTTAATCTCGGGTAAAAGCCCTGCGAGATATCGAGTTCCCTAATACCCTGCAACGTCTCGAGCAGTAGATTAGATTAGTCGGATAGATAAGATATCTTATTCCCCGTTTTGCGCAAAGAATTAACCCTTTTTAGAAACGCAAAACGGTAATATTCCGAGAAGGACGGGAAAATAAAGCACCCGTTACTAGACCGAAGAGAAACACCTTTACCTCTCGGTCTAAGATTATCCCGACGAAGGAAGAAACCGACTATTTTAACGATATTACTAATGCCCTTTATAACGACGCTGCTTTTAGTTAGTTCTTTCCTAACCGTTAACTCTTTTTGCAAATCGATGCCTCCTAGGAGAACGGTTTTGTAGCCTATCTTTTCTATATCGATAACGAGGAATCTTAGAAACTATCTTTAGCTCCGCCCCGGCAGTCTATTAGACCTATCTACTATCTTAGTCGCACCCTTAAACCGGCCGAAACTAGATACTAGCTAACTAAACTTAAGATCTCCTACTTAGTATAGGCCTATCGTAAACTCCGGACTTATTTAATCGGAACCCGGAAACCGAAGATTATAGTTTTTACGGATTATGCCGCGATTTTAGTAATTATAAAATAGACCTCTCCTTTTACTACTAGTATAAGGAGCAATAATTACCTTACTCTCGCTTCTTAGTTTCTAAGTTAATACCCTCTTAAAGTCCGATATATCCTAGGTACTTTTAACGTTCTCGCAGACTCTCTCTCACGCCTCCCCTTAAAGGCAATCCCGGAAAAAGGATAAGGAGAACTTAAGGATATCTAGGAGGATTATATCGACTAGGACCACGTACTTATTTCCTTAAAGGCTATTCTTAATAACGCCTTCTAACGTAGGATTTCCGAAAGATATCTCCTCGAGATACGATAGTTTAAAATCTTAAAGTAACTTAGAGACGAAGACTCTCGGGAAGGACTCTCTTTTATCCGAGCGAACGGCTTATTATATCTTAAGGATATCGACGGTTAACGACGACTTTATATTCCCGAAAACTACGCTAAAGAAATTATTTCCGAGCACTACCTTTGTAAATTTTACACCGGTCGAAGACGCATATAGGCCGAACTCTCCTCTAGTTTTATTATTTCCCGACTAAAGAAGAAGATTAACGATTTCGTAGATAAATGCGACATTTATAGATATAATTAAACTAATAGATAGCCTCCCCTTAGGGAAATAGTTCCGATCCGTTCCCCGGCGATTCCCTTTTATACGATCGTAATAGACTTTATTACCGGACTCCCTTTAGTCCTTTCGGAAAACTTACCCTAGTCTGAACCCGAAGGAAAGTTTTATAATACCCTCCTTACTATCACCGATAAGTTCTCGAAGATATATATTTTAACCCCCGGACACGATTACTTTACCGCCGAAGAATAGGCTTAGCGGCTGCACTACGAGCTTACCCGTTATAACTAGGGACTCCTAAAGCAAATCATTTCCGATCGGGATCCGAAGTTTATATCCGAACTCTAGAGGACCTTATAGTCTGCCTTTAGCACTAAACTCCTAATATCGACTATATACTACCCGTAAACCGATAGTCTATCCGAAAGATAGAACTAGACTATTAAAATCGCTCTTAGATTCTTCGCTGCTAACTTCCCGATAAAGCGATAGATTAACGCCCTACCGGCTCTTTAGTTTTCTCTTAATAACTCCTTCTCCTCGGTTATTAAAACTACGCTAAGTAAGTTACTTACTAGATTCCGGATAGACGATAGTCTCCGTTATTTAGGCGACTAAGCTTCTCCTAGATCCCGGGAAATGTTAAAGGACGAGGCAGTTATCTCTATTACCTGCGCCTAAGCTGCGATAAAACGACGTTATAATAAGAAATATCGGAAGCTCGAGTTTAAGCCCGGCGATTAGGTCTAGCTAAAACTTAGGAAAGGATATTCTATTCCTAACGGACGAGTAGCGAAGCTTTCGGAACGGCAAACTAGGCCCTTCCGCGTAATCGAATAAATCGGCTATCTAGCTTATTAACTAGATCTTAATAACTCTATAAATATCTATCCCGTTATATTAGTTATTTAACTTCGACTAGCCGACGCTCTAGGAGAACGACCTAGCCCTGAGCCTGATACTAATAACTATAAGATCGAACGAATCCTCGATAGGAGAAAGGTTAAAAGAGGATAAGGTGCTGCTCGAATAGAGTATCTCGTATATTAGAAAGGATACCCGAATAATAATAATTAATAGGTGGCCGAAAAGGACTTCTAATAAAAGGAGATAATCGAAGAATTCGAGAAAGAGAAGGACGAGTTAGAAGCCCGGCTAGATATTACTAGGAAAAAACGTGCAAATACTCTTAAAGAGTACCGGCTATTAGAATAAGGTGAACGAGTTACCTAGTAACGAACGCGTGAAATTACTAGGAAATAATAAACCTAACGCGTCGCCGTTTGCACTAGATTTCCCTCTATTTTCCCACCTTTTCTCTCTCACCTCTTCTCTCTTCTATTTATCCTCTATTATCCCCCTCTATATTTCCTATCTTTATCACATCTTTCCTACGTATTATATCTATTCCCCTTATAGTTATTCCCTTTTATTCTCTAATTCTATTCGTTTTCTTCTTATTTTTCCTTCTTTTATGCCTAAGATCGATCCGCCTTATAGTGATCCCTATCGTTCTCGCGATAGAACCTACCGTAAGCTATTCTACGAATAGCTAATTCGCACTCCCCCTGCACTCACCTTCGAAGGCTTTAAGAGAGCTATTTAGCTATTTAGAAACCTCGCCGAACTCTAGTATTCGTTTAAATCACTTGCCTATAAATTCGACGACTAGAAATCGAATAACCGTATAATATTCGTCGCCTAGAAATAGGCACTCCGAGAAGAAAGCTACGATCTATCTTTTAGCAAATTAGACGGTCGTGTTTACTATATCGACCGAAAAGCAAAGAGATAAGCTAACGGCGAAAGACTCCCTAACGACGAAGATTATAATTCGGAGCACTCGCTCTTAGATAACGAATACTCTAGCTTTAACGACTCTCTGCCTAAAGTTTCTAAGGTTATGGCGCCTAGATATTCCACTCGATAAACTGCCGCGGTATCTTCTTCTGCTGCTAGCTTAGCCTCTAAAGTACCGGCCACTTCGTTAAGAAGCCGTGCCCGCCCTGCGCTTCTATACTCCCTTGCTAATATTAAAGGGAATATCTTTCCGTAGTCCGATTAACCCGGAAAGAACTACTACGGCGCGTACGCGCTATTAGAAGTTATAAAGGATTATATTAAGGGCCTAGTTAGCGGGTAAGTTTACTAAGACTCCGAAGAATTAGAGGAGATTAAGAGGATCCTAGCTATTATCTCGTATGCCGACTGCTTTAGTAAAATAGAACGAATAGCATTAGCAGCTATAGAAAAGGAGACTAAGGTCGAGGGAGCAGCTCCTATCTTTAGCAAATCCCTAGCAAGGCGTTTTATTACTCCTCCTACTCCTACTTAACAAAGCGTCCTTAGAACCCCTAATAAGCAAACTCGTTCCGCCTCTTAGTAACCCGTAACTCTAGCAACTATTTCTAAAACTACTATTTAATTTCAAGAAGTTCTAGAAGCTGAAAATATTAAGGAGGCCGATAATAACTTCCTAGTAACTCGCTACGATAGTTTAGTCTAGGTCGTTAAACACTCTCCTACCCTCTTCGTAATATATTACGATAAGTAAGCTTTAGTATTCTAGGATATAGATATCGCTCTAATCTAAGCAACTTGCTTTAACGAGTGCCTCGCTAAATATAATATTTCCCTTAGCCTAAGTTATATAGCAAAAATATTCGGTATTAGCGATAAATAGATTATCGATTTCCCTATTTTTATGCCTATCTTGCTCGACACTCCCGCTCTTAAGAACGTATCGCTCGATATCGATAAGGTCGCTATATTTATTAATAAGAAGTCCGTATTAAATAATTCTAGCAAAATTCTAGAGTTTTACGAAAGGAACCGTTAGGACTCGCACGTTTATGCGAGAGAATAGACGCATCTGCCTAGCGAGAATATCGTTATATTGCTTCCAGCCGTTACCGTTAATTATATACTCTCTTTAGCCTAGAGCGATATTATCGGAAATAAAATAACCCTAAACCCTAGTAGTATTCCGGTCTTTAATATCCTAGATTTAGTTAAGACAGCTCCCGATAATATCGCTAAAAAGCTATATAGTTAGATAGGCAGCCTAGTTAAACCCTCTAATAATACTAAATATACTACGACTATTAAACCTATTAACGCGGACCCTTTCGTTAATATAACGATAGACTAAGGTATTCCTTAGCTCTCTGCACCGTATCGGCACGAACCGTAGCAGAGAACACGTTAATAACGCGCTCTGCACTAAGAGCACGCGTCGCACCGTTTAACTATTAATACGTAACGGTCTTTATATCTATTCTACTATTAATAAGTAATAGATCTCTAAGTCGTTTAACTATTAATAAGTAACGACTATTATATCTACTAAGCCTAGGCAAGAACCCCGTAGATTAATATGCTTTTAGTATTTTTTTTTAATATTTTTATAATATAGTACTAGTTATATATTATTTATCCCACACTCTATACGCTATAAACAGAGAAAGAACATCGGCCGCAATAAGAAGGCTATATAAAGCCTATTCGCTATAGACTGCTCGCGATACACGCCTAAGGATAAGCATAACTATCCGCAACATAGTCGACCCTGCTGCTATTTATAATATCTTAGACGCCTCCGTCTTCGCAGGATACACGGTACCTGAAGCTATAGACTATATCTCTTGCGCCAGTTACGGCAAGATTATCCGTATTCGCTCTCGTGTTATTATAGGCGCTAGTCTATATAATAAGGATAGTAAGATATTTTCCTTTATTCTATTCCTTTAGTTCGTATATTACGTCGCGTCCTTATTATTCCTATTTTTCTTTCTTAGTGTTACGATGCCCTTTACCGTGACGCATATTTTTCTATATATATCTAACACATATTGCAATTTTCCTTTATTATTCTTATCTTATTCTTCTATTTCTTTCCTGCCTTACATAGATTAATTCACTTCTCTATACGCAGATCCCCGATAATATTTCTTAATCTATAAATAGATATAATTATTAGAGTTAATATAGAAAAAGCCTTTAAGTATAATAATAGTTTCTAAAGTAAAATAGGGAGTTAATAAGGCTATTAGAATTCTTTTCCGGCCCGGGGAGTTAATACGGGACGTGTAACAATACCCCTACAAATCGCCTAACCTCTCATAACATTTCCCTAGGATTTCCTAGGATTTCCCGCCTTAGGATTTTACTCGGATTTCCCCTAGAAACTTCATTACCTTTACGCTTAGGAAATTACTAGGATTTCCTCTTAGGATTTCTCTATAATAACTCTTAGGATTTTACTAAGATTTCTAGTAAGATCTAGCATTAAAATATACCTCTAGAAATCTCCGGATTTTACTAGGAAATCCCCGTGCGTTAGGAAATCACCGCGCACTAGGAAATCTCTATTTCACTAATATACTCGGAAATCACCGTGAAATCCCCTTAGGTAAATACCTTTAGGATTATACTAGGAAATCTTCCTTAAGCTCCTAGCTATATAATTAGCCTAGTATTCCTTTAGGTAGCAATTTAGATTCTTTTATAGTTACTATTTTAATTCTTAAAAGACTCTTACCTATACTTATACCTTTTATAGTAGCTATTCTATAATCTTATAATCGGTAGCTAGCCCGTCTCCCTTTCCTATATACTATATCTAGTAGCTAGCCTAGCATATACGACTACTAGTAGATTATACGTATAAGCGCATATTAACACTGCTCCCTATGCCTATACCCGTTATAATACGGGAGTAGATGCCCGTTTCCCTTATAGTCTTCGTTTCGCTAGAATATATAGCAAAGCGCCTTGCTCCTATGCCTATTCCTATTTCCCCCGTCCCTCTTATTAATATCTAAGTCCGTAAGGCGGGTTCGGTATATAAATACTTAAATATTACGTTAGTTATCTACCTTATCGTAAAATTACTTAGAATAATACTAATAGAAATTAAAAATTACTATCCTATCCTTATTAGGATTTCTACCTGCCCCCTAGCTTTTACTAGCACGTGCCCCTAACTATTTTACTAGGATTTCGCCTACTACGGTTTTTCTCTTTTCCCTCCTTCTCCGTAGCTTAGAATCTTTATTTATAGTGCTAATACTATTATTTACTTAATATCTCCTTTCCGTAATAATATTTAGTAAACGTAGCTATTATAATATTTATATTATATTAACTAACTAAGTATTCCTATACCCCCTAAAAAATTCTTTACTAAATTTTCCGACTTTCTCCCTATAGCGCCTTCTCGTCCCCGTCGCTATTCTCTAAAGATATATAACCGCGATAACGGCACGGTCTTATAAAACCTAACTATATCTAATAAGTTGTTACTCTATTAACCTTTCTATTCCGTATATCCGAATATTAAAATAAAAGCTAAATATTATAAAAGAAACTCTAAAACCGATATTAAGCTTAAAGAGAATAATACTAAACCCGATATAAAGATAATAAATACTAAAGTTAAAAAATAATCTAAACCTATATCTATAAGCTATATTTCTTATTCTCTTTATCTCCCTTCCTTTTTATATTATATACCTACTAATTATAAGCTCTATTTAAAAACTAGCCCTTTCCGCCTTTTAAAACGACTAATAACTAGTTAGGTCGCCTTCGTAATATCACGCTCCTAAGTATTAAGGTCGAAGATATTCCGACTATCCGTATTAAAAAATCTTTAAAAAATAAATTATCTCCTTCTTCTAATAAAAAGCCGGCGTCTAAAAAAGCTAAGCGAAATAGTTTACTTAAAAAAGCAGTCTAGGTATTACTATTATAAAACTCTAAAGCTAGCTTTCCCTCTATTATACTATATTTTATAACTATACGCTAATATATATCCTATAAGTAATAGTAGCGGATACCTATAGCGCGTAACTATTAAGTCTAGTAACGGTTACCTCGTAGCTAGTAACGTCCGTAAGGTTAAAGAGTATAGCGTATTTATCGTTATTAATAACTTAGCTAACGTTAGCAGCCTATATCGTAGTAGTTAGACGGCCGATAATCCGGTTAAGGACGCGATTAAATTATATAAAGCGCGGGATATCGTTAAATATAAAGTGCTTAACGTTAACACGTAGAAGCGGAAATTTAGCCTTAGCCTTAACTAATTACTCTTTAAGATAAAGATAGCGATATAGCTTATCCGCACTCGGATAAGGATAACGGAGGTGCTGCTCTCGTTAATAGCGATATAGATATAAATAATATCGTCTTAAAGTTATAAAAGAGCGATAACTAAGTAATAGAGAATATAAGCGATATAGAAGGAGAGTAAAATAACGCTAAACTTTAAATTAGCGGCGGCGGTCTCGGGGCGCCTAAGAAAATCTTATAAGCTACCTACCCGCTTTACTTATCTTACTCTAAACCTAGCTCCGATAAGGAGCCTAGCTTTAGCGGTAAATAGCTAGCGTAACGAAAAAAAAGAAGAAGGCTTCGGTTAAGGTTTATAGGACGATTACGCTCGACGCGCACGCCCCGTAGACGGCGAGCGACTACGAGCGGCTACTCCTCGGTTAGGCTTAGTTATCGGCGCTATCTATCGCGTATATATCTTTCCGGATATACGTAAGCGAGCTGCTTAAGGCGCGTAAGGTAGCGGGGCGTGCGATTAAGATTATTAGCGTGCGGGAAGAGGGCGAGAAGCTAAACGTCTAAGTTACCTATCTTAACCTCGTAGTTATATTTCCGGAGGCGGGCGCGATTAATAGGCAGGGTATTCTAAGCGCCCGATATATAAAGGTATCTTTATCTTAAGACGCTTAAATAATACGCCCCTATAACTTTTAGATAATTCCCTTTTAGTAATTTTCTATACTGCCGTTTGCTATTTATATTTCCTTTCTATACTCTCGCTTACGTTACCTTATAACTTTCGTAATATACTATACTCTATCCTAGGACGTGCCTATTAGCTTTAGCCGTCTTAATAAAGTTCGCTATAGTTCCGTCTAATAATTCGGAAAACCCGCTCTTATTATAGGAATTCCCTATAATAATATAATTAGCGTATCGGTTCCTAAACGCCCCGTATATAATAATATAGTCGTAGAACGCCCGGGGCACCCTATTATTACGATAATAGCGGTATCGATTAACTACCTCCTACGACTAGCTATTATAATACCTTATATCTAGTCGCACTACCTAAAGAGGCGAGTAATATATATCTAATCCGTATTATTTAGGTTATTAATAATTACCGTAAGAGTTATATTTCTTTTCGGCGGCATAGCTACTACCTAGCTCTCCTAGTCCTATTTTACCTCGTTATTTCCCGCTTTTCCGAAACGAATTTCTCCTAGACTTATATTTATCGTATAGCACTTAAGTTTCTTAGCGGAATCTGCTAATATCGTTCCTAGCGTATAGTAAAGCTTCCCGTTATATACGCTTTTCGTAATTTACCCGAACGGGGATCTTAGGAAGTTCACCGCTATATAAGTCTCGGATAATAATATTTCGCGATCTCGATATAATAATAACCCTTAAGAAATCGTAAAATACTTAAAAAGCGTGCGCGAGGGAAAAAACACTAAATACTACCCGTTTCTAATAATAAATAGAGTAAACTTAACGGAGAGAGGATTTTTTTCCACGCCGCATAACTAATTTTTATATTTTATATATATACGGCTTCGATTACTAAGTCGTTACGTGTTTATTCCCTTACTATATCTATAAGTTACGATCTCTTCCCTCTAAACACCTCCTTTACTATTTTATAAGTATTCTTATCTTTCACGCCCGATTCTATATACCGTTTTTATAGCTATATTACTTTAGATAGACTTCGCTACTTACCCACGTGCTCTTCTCTACTAACTAATTAAAACCTAGGATTATAATACCCGCGCGTTACGAGAATATTACGAGTAGAAATATATAAAAATAATATAGTATCTTAAGTCTTATCTAAAAACGTAGTAGAGAACGGTATAGTCTTTGTAAGTAGCGAGTATAAATAATAACGCTATAATCTTACCGCTTAGCTATATACCTTAAACTACTTTATAGCGATCGTTTCCTTTTTAGGATTTTTAGTTATTACTTATAAGATTAATACTTACTTTTAAGCTATAAAGGAAGCACCTTCTAATTTATATATACGTAATACTTTCTAGGTATGTTATACTTATATAATAATAATAATTAAGGTACGTACTATTACTACGATTCTATTATAAGGTGACGGCAGCACTAATAAAGGTGTTAATATTCCTAATACTATAACTAGGATAATAACTCTGCTAGGTTTATATTACTAAACTAGGCCCTTAAAGAGGGCTAGCAGCGCTAACTAAGTAAGAGGGATGCTTATAGGGTAGGTCGTATAATAGATTCCTCTTTAGACCGCTATATAATAAGCGATAAAGAACCTATAATAATCGCCGTCGATAGATAGGTTTATAACGCCTCGTCTTCTAATACCGAATATAACTCCTTATAAAGGTAGAGATATAGCGCGCCCGTAGTTAAAAGGAAACGCGCTTTACTAAATAGTCGGATAAGCTAACGAATATAACCGAGTCCTGCCGACCGTATAATAAGCCTCCTTGCTAGTTAAACGTATAGCTTCTATATACCGATCGAAACGCTAAATAACGATACTCGAAATATTATCTTAATACCCCGACTATCTCCTCTACTTACTTAGAGACCTAGCGTATAAAGAGCCGAACTCTTAGAGAGATTTTTAGCACGTACCCTACGATACGATTTAAGAGTATTATACGCGGTAATTTAGCAATAAAACGCGTCCTTACCTAGCTTATTTAATACTTATAAATAGTATATTTTTAAAATTTTTAGAAAATTCCCCTTTAAGCACTTTTCTTATTATAACCTACTATCTATATTCTTTTAGCATACTCCCCCTTTCGTTACCTTATAACCTTAGGCACTTATAATATATCCCGCCGGGACGCGGCTAGCTACTCTAAGCCCCTATTCGATATCTAAACGGTTCTTTCTAAGCAATCCGGCGATTTACCCTTATTCCTAACGTATAGAGTTCCTATAACGATATAATTAGTATATCGATCCCTAAACTCCCCCGTAACCTTAATATAGTTTACGAACGCCTAGTGCACGCTTTTATTACTATATCTGCGATATCGTTTAACTACCTCTTTATAACTAGCTACTATAATCCCCTATATCTAGTTAGGTATCCTAAGAATACTAGCGATATATCTCTTATCTATATTATTCCGGTTATTAAGAGGTATAGTAATACTTAAGTTCCTCTTTATAGGTAAGGCTATTACCCTCTCCTCGCTATCTTATTTTTTCTTAGTATCTCTCGCTTTCCCCGAATAACTATTTAATAGACTTATATTCGTCGTACGATACTTAAGCCTCGTAGCAGAGTCTGCCGATATCGTTTCTAGGCTATAAAAGATCTCCTCCTCCCTAATAGTCTTCTTAATCCTCCTAAACGGCGATCCCGGGAAATCTACGTCCGCGGGAGTCTACTACGCGGATATCTTACGATCTCGAGGAAAAGATAACCTTTAGGATATAGAAGAATACTTAAAAGGCGGCCGCGAGAACGGAAAACCGAAGATTTTACCCTCTCCTTACGATAAATAGAGTAAAGTTAACGACGGGAGTGTTTTTCGGGCTATACGACGAATCTCGATACCTTACGGGATTTAGAAGAAAACGTAAATCGCTACCGCGAGAAAGGAAACGAAGATTTTAATATCTCTATAATAGTAAATAAAGTAAACTTAACGAGAGAGGATTCTCTACGTAGCACGACGAATATCCTAATTTTTATATATTTATACCTTAAATTATTAATTTCTTACGCTTTTATTCCTTTTCTAACTTTTAAAGTTACGATTCTTTCCTTCTAGACGCTTTTCCTATATTTTTCTACCGTTCTCTATCTACGCTAAAAGAATCTATATAATAACTCTCTAAACTACCTACTTAGAATATACTTTAGTACCTTCTCACGTTCGACCTAGACTAACTAATTAGCTTTCGAGATTAGCGGACCTAGCACCGATAGTCTAACTAATAAGCTTACTAGATTACTATACCGGTAGTATATACTGCTAGTACGTACCTGCTATTCGATTTTTCGAGTTTTTTTTTTAGTATTATATTATTTTTCTTCCCTCTCTCTTACGGCTTTAGTGTTTTTTCCTCGGCTTTCTGCCTCTTTTTTAGCACTAATAGTTTCTCCTTTTCCGGGTCTAGTTTTCCCTATCCCCGGAGGGTATATATTAGGGGTAGTAAAAAGGGTACTAAGGGCGTATATACGATATATAAAAGTATAGTTTACTGCGAGGGTTAGACTATATACCTCCGGAGGGTTAGACGATTCTCCTTTATATATCGACCCTTATTCTTAGTACCTCTATTCCTATATTTCCCCTCTTATTTTA
This sequence comes from Ophiocordyceps camponoti-saundersi (nom. inval.), assembly GCA_003339415.1. Lineage (NCBI taxonomy): Eukaryota > Fungi > Ascomycota > Sordariomycetes > Hypocreales > Ophiocordycipitaceae > Ophiocordyceps > Ophiocordyceps camponoti-saundersi. The sequence goes on from PDHQ01000356.1 coordinate 21,449, forward strand.
GGTGCGCCGGCCTTATACTAAGATACCTATACCTAGAAGGTATATATACTAGGGATTAGCCCGACTTAAGTAAGTAAACGGAATATAGTTTTATTTATCTATTAAGTCTATATCTTAGTATTCCTTCTATCCGCGCTATCTGGCATACCCGATAAATACTTATAGATAGTATATATATAGGCAGCTACCTGGTAGGCACTTATATAACCTAGCTAGCGGGCCCCTTCTTCTTCCCCCGTAGCTACGTAGCCTAAGCTTAGCCTCCTTATTATTATACTTATATATATATATTTTACTTCTTCGTTACCTTATTATAGTAATAGTCTCCTTATAAGAGCTATTATAGTATGCCTTTACTATTTAAGACTCTTTATCTTTAGTAACTTCCTTTATTACTATATTCTATTAATATTTATTTTCTATACCCCTCCCTACGCGCCGTTATAATTTTAGCTATCTATTATATATCCTGCCGGGACGCGTCTAGTGCCTCTAAGCCTCCGAATAGATATCGAAACCGTTCCCTTCTAAGGAACCGGAGGACTCCGACACGCTCTTATAGCACGGATTTCTTATAACGATATAATTAGCATATCGATCTCTAAAGGCCCCGGTAACCTTAATATATTCGTAGAATAGCTAGGGCACGCTTTTATCCTTATATTCCCCGTATAGATTAACCACGTCTCTACGACTAGCTACTATAATCCCTTATATCTAGTTAGATATCCTAAGAAGGCGAGCAATTCGTCTTTAATCCGTAATATCTAGGTTATTAAGAGCTAGGCAAATAGTCACGGCTCTCTTCGACTTTTTAGCTATAACCCTCTCCTTATCGTCCTATTTTATCTTATTATTTATCGCTTTTCCCTAAACTATAGCTTAAAATACTCACGTTAGTAGTATATTACTTAAGTATCTTATTAGAATTCCCCGATACCGTCTATAACGTATAGTAAAGATTGCCGTTCTAGATACGCTTTCTAATCGGCCTAAATAGGGATCTAGGAAAATCGATAACCTTACGAGTTTCCGATAAAAATATCTCGTAATATAGATATAACGATAACCCTTAGGATAATATAAGATACGTAAAGGGCGAGCGCTAGAAAAAAACGAAGATTCTAGCCGTTTCTTATAATAAATAGAAAGAAGTTAGCGAAGGGACGATTTTTTTAGGCGGCGCGATAAATCTCGATAACCCTCGGTACGTAGAAGAATACGAGAATCCTAATCGCGAAGAAAAAAAAACGAAGATTCTACGCCTCTATAACGACGATAAATAAAGTTAAGTTAACGAGAGAGGATTTTTTCACGCGGCGCGACGAATCTCTTAAATTTATACGTTTACGCTTCGAATTACTAATCTACGCCGCCTTTATTCTTTTGCTAATATCTAAAAGTTACGTTTTCTTACCCCTAAACACCTCCTTTACTATTTTTCTAGTATTTCTATCCTTAACCCTTAATTCTATATACCCTTTTTATAGCTTTATTACTTTAGATAGACTTTAATACTTACTTATATACTTTCTTCCGTTAACTAATAAAAACCTAAAATTATAACGCCTTTCTTTATTAGCTACCTAATTAGATTACTCCTATAGTTTAACTACCCTATAGTTTATACCTCGACTAGCTATAGCTTAAGACTAGTTAGCCCGTTTATATAGCCTAACGGTTTAATTTAAGAGTGCTACTAAAGCTATATATCGTATTACTATAATAGAGTTATTAGTAAGATAGAGCACCTCTCTTAATATTACCTACTTACTAGGTAATATATATAAATATATATATATATATATATTATATTAGCTAATAGCTTCTAGGTATAGGTACCTCGGCATAAGGCCGGCCTACTTAAAACTAGGGGGGAAATATAAGACTAGAAGTACTAGGACTAGGGGTTAATATATAAAGGGGAATCGTCTAACCCTTTAAAGGCATACGGTCTAACCTTTATAGTAAACTATGCCTCTATATATCGTACGCCCCTATACTTACTTCCCTACCCCTAATATACCCCCTCCGGGGCTAAGAAAAATAGGCCCGGAAAGGAAGAAACTATTAGTGCTAAAAAAGAAGCAGAAAAGCCTCGGAAAAAACATACTAAAGCCTAAGAATAGAGGAAGGAAAAAATAGCCGTAGAAGTATAAAAATCGAACATTTCGAAAGAGGGTACGTACCGACAGTACGTATTATCGGCTAGTAATCCGGTAACCTTATTAGTTAGATTATCGATAATAGGTGCGGTGATCTCGAAAGCTAATTAGTCGGCCGAGGACGCACGTAAGAAGGTACCGAAGTATATATAAAGTAGGCGTTCTAGGGAGCGTTATAGATAGTCTTTAGCGTAGACGATAAACTATAAAAAAATATAAGAAAAGCGTCTAAAAGGAAAGTATTATAACTTTAAAAGATAGAAAGGAAATAATAGCGTTATAAATTAGTAGACCGGGGCCCGCTTATAAATAGAAACGAAAAATTCGGCGCGCGTAGGAAAATTCTACTATCTTTAACTTTATCTACCCCGTTATTTTAAACCTAAAAAATCGTTTTTCTTTTAGCCTTTACTATATAGTTCGTTATTCCTATATTCCGAGGAAATATTATAATAGAGGTATACTATTTTAAGCCGGGTAATAACGTTATTAAGTTCCTAAGATCGCTATTCGGCGCTATTACTATTCGTAAGGGAAACGATCGAAAGATATTTTATACTCTTAGAATAAGAGACCCTAAGTTATCTAGGAGACTTTAGTATCTTACTACCGACGTAAGTAAACTTAGTAAAATAAGAAAGGAATAGGAATAACTATTATTAGGACGCGGAAGCGCGCGTGGCGGCTATGCCGCCGCTTAGGAACCCGATTATCTCGATCGCGTATAATCCCGCCTATACTACTTATTAGCGTCGGATTACGTCGCTTTTACGCTTCCCTAACTAGCTATATAGAATTCTTATAATAAGCTAAGGCGAGATTATTCGTTTTTACGCTAAATACGAGGACCTAACTTTTCCGCTCGCTACGTATTACTATATTAAGGTCCCGGGCGTTTTCGGCGGTTATTATACTAATTATATTATTATAGAGCGCCCCTATAATTACCCGACTAGTTTATCGTTAGGAGGCTCGAGTTCCGATAATATTATTACGAATTTATAGGCAGTTTTACGTCGTGCTAGCCTTAACCTAGCTCGTTAAGTTAGTAGCCTTAGTATATTCCCTCATATATAGATAGTATAAGGGCATAGGGAGATAAGAAAAAGGGGAAAGGAAAGGGGAAATAATCGTATATATCCTTAATATTATAGTAATTTACTATAGTTTCCTTAAAGTAAAAAGCATAACGTAAAGAAACGTAGTAAAAAATATAGGAAAGAAAGAGTCTATAATAAAGGAAAGAAATAGAAGAAAAGAGAAGGAAGTTAGTAAGGTAGAGGTAAAACCCTAATACGCTTGCGGAAAAGAAGCAAAGCCTCGGCAGATAGGGCTTTTATAAAGCTATCCGCAGGGTTATCTACGGAGGCGATCTAGCGGATTTCGAGGCGTTTATCCTATACCTCTTATCGTAACTAGTAATTATAAATATCGATATATCGGAGGTTTATTTAAAGTTTCGCGGGAGGTTTAGTTAGGAGTATAATCGTACGCTAATTATTATATTAAAGTATCGAGATGCCCGTTATTTAGATACCGAGTTCTTTAATTAAGCAGGATAAGGCCCGTTATTCCTTAGCGGCCTTAGAAAAGGCTAGGAGTTCCCTTTCCGTAGAGGAGGTTATGACGGTTATTTGCTTTATAGCCTTCTAATTAAAAGTACCACTATCCTAAAGTTAGAAATAGTAACCCTAAGATAATTTGCAAGTATCCGGATAATTAGCGTAGGAAGAATCTAACTAGCAGATAGCTATATAAGTTCTAAAACCGAAGGAGAGGGCGTAGTTAGCCGTATTAAGAAGATAGGCTAGGTAACGCTTAATTTTATAGAAATAACGCGGCCCTAGGTTTAAGCGTAACCTCGTAAGCTTGCTAACCGTATACGCGATATCTAGTCGAGTGTAAATAGCGATATAGAGAGCACTGCCTATTATTAAAAGATAGTATTTTAACGTAGAACCGCTCCCTTATAACCTATCTAATAAGGATTTCTAACTATTATAAGCCCGATATTCTATATTAAAAAATACTAAAAGATACTATCCGGCACTTTTGTAACTTAAACGATCTCCCTCCCTCCTCTTATATATAATTATTATCCTATTTTACTCCCTAACCTACTAATTAATACGTTTCTTCTACTAGTCTAGCTCTATAATATAGGTTATTAAACGGCCTCTTAATACTCGAGATTCGTGGCGCCCTTTTACCTAAGTATATTCGTCCCACTCTTACCTCTCCGTACGTCTATCTATATAGCTATCTATAGCTATTCCTATCGTATATATATACGGGAAATAGAACTAAGGAATAATAAGAGTAGGAAATAGTAGTTTCTTTATAAGGATCTATTATAAATAGACTATATAACTTATAAGTCTCGTACGATAGGTAGAGTCTATAAGGTATTTTTAGTATAATGTTTACGATGCCCTAATATATATAAGTATATACTAATATTAGTTATTTTATCTTATACGGTTTAGGTTATAGCTAAAAGATAAAGGGTAGGGATTATAAAAAAAAACTAAATATACGACGGTATACCTATATTATCCCCTAAGTTTAATACTACCGTACTACCCTATAAAAGATATAACGTTCTAAACTACCTATATTCTTTCTATTAACCTTAAGCTCTTAAATATATCTTAAAAACCTGTAATATTATAATAACGCTTAAGTAACTTAATTACTATATCTCGCCGCAAAGCTTCCTCCCCCGGGCACTAACTTAGCAAGCGATACCGAAATCGATAATCCGATAACTAACCGTACGAAGAAATAACCTAATCCCTCGCTACTTAAGATAAATATTTTAACGATACTACGAGTATATTTTAGGACGCTAAAAAATACTATATACTTATAGCTAAGATCCCTATAAGAGTTCTAAAGATAGATTAGACAATCTCGAAAAATAGAATACTCGATAAGAAATATATTAACTAACTCTACGAAGCGTTTTATTAAGGAGCCCTACGACGAAATACGGTTAAAAACTATATTACCGTCCTTTTCTCTCTTAACGAGTCCCGGCGCTTCCTATAAAGTAAGAATATTAATACCGAACTATATAATATTAAAACTATTTATAATTTGCTCGATTAGCTTTTAGAAATGCCGGTTAAGGTATTATCTAGCTAGTACCGGATCGAAGCGCTAAAAAGGTATAATTAAGAGTATAATAGAGAGGAGGCTAACTTATAGTGGCCCTACTAGCTCTATAATAAAGGTCTAAGCCTCGTACTTTATTAATCTCGTAACCTTACGCTAATAATAATATAGATTCTATACTAAGGAATATCGACTTAATATTATATTTTAATCGGCAAACTCTCTTAAAAAATAATAACTACGGCGATATCTAAGTATAGGTAGTAAAGGCGGCCTCCTAAGATCCTAAAAAGTTCTAAGGCACCGCTTATAATATCGAAACCGAAATAGGACGCTACTTTTTCCTAGAAGGCTAACTAGGCTTCCCGCTATAACGACTCGCTACTATATAGCGTAACCCCGTCTAGAAAAATTATATTACCGCTTAGTGCTCTACCGCCCTAGGCAGAGGTACCTTTAGGATTACTATGTGGGATTCGATAATACGCCTTAGAGTTCCCGAAGTTCGCCACCCCCCCCCCCCCCCCCTAACCGCTATACCTTATCTCTAATATTATTATTTGCTATAGTTCTAGTTCGCTGCTTTTTATTACGTTACGTATAACCTCCGATACCTTTACCTTACCGCTTACTACCGCGTAATACCTAATAACTAGCATAAACTCGCGGCCGCCCTTCGTAATAATAATCCGCCTACTAAGATCGAGAAGCTCCTTTTCCTACCCTAAAAAGACGCTAAATTAGGTAGCTTAACCGCGGAACGTAACGGTTCCCTACTTATCTAATTTACTAATAACGAGTACGAATATATTTACTATAAGCTTATAGAAGGATACGTTAAGATCCTCGACCTTACTTAGACTATAAACTTATCCTCGATAAAATATAAGGTACTCCGTCGAGTAATAAAATATATAATAAGCTAGCTAAATAATACGCTTACTATTATTTTTAACTAACGCGATAATTAGAAGCTATCCCTTTATAGAAACCTCCTCCCCGCCCTCCTATCTTTTAGTACTAAACGCCTTAATAAAGCTAAATAGAGACCCGTTTTATTCCTACTATATTTTAATACTAAACCTATTAACGAGCGCTTAGCGATTATTCTCTAATATAAGTTACTCGACTTTATAATCCGTAATCTTAAGGTATTAAAGTAGCTATATTAAACTAACTACCTTACGCTCCCTAAAAAGGGAATCGATACCGATAACTACGCCGCCCGATTTAGCGACTAGTTTTAGTACGGTCTGCTAGATATCGTTCGCTAGTATATCGGTCCCGACTTTCGCCCTACTTAGTCGCTAGCCGTAAATACCGATACCGGTCCCTATAATAGCGGCGGAACCGAAACGTTTAATCTCGCCTAGGACCTTTATACCTACGCGTTAAGGCTCCCCTCTATTACCCGGGATAAACGCCTTCGTCGTATCCTTAAGTTAGCCGAGTTCCCTAAGACCCTCGCCGCCCTCTTTATATAGTAACTTTCGCTATAATAATATATTACCTACCTATTATACTAAGTTCTCGAAACTAATAGCGGTAGTAATCCTAACGCCGAAAATATCGAAACCTAACGCCTAAACGTACCTTCGTTTATTGCCGCTACTTAGGATTTAACCCCCCCCTTAACCTTACTACCGCCTTCGCGAAAACGGGCTCCCCTAACCGTAATATAGCTATTTAAAGTAAGTAGCTAACCACGTTCTAAGCCTCCCCCCGACGAAAATATCTCTCTCCCCTTAAGTTCTATATATTCCTATAACGATACGTACTAAGAACGAGGCACCGCTAGCGAAGACGACGGAAATATACGTTATAATTCCGATAGCTTATTTCCTCTATTACCCCTTCCTCGCACTAAAGCTAATTCCCCTAATACTACCTTTAAGAGTAATACCGTCCCGTCCGTCCGCTATCCTTAACCTACTAATACCCCGCCGGCTACTAGTAAAATACCCTTAAAGCCGGGTTAGATAAGCTACCCTATACGGTCTATATAGTAAGTAAGCCCTACTCTACTTATTATAAGGACGAACGATTATGCCGCTAGTAGACCGCAGAATATAACGCTAAGGAATAAGTTAAACCGTTCCTTACGGTCTGCCGGTATAATATTTTCGTAGGGGCTAAAAGTAGATAATAGAAATAGTAAGGCACGCTAACTATATTTAGAGAGATTCTTTATTAAAAAAGTATAGTCTATATCGCCTACTATATTTTATTAATATTATAACTTTTTTCTTATAAACCTAACTACCGTCCTATACCCTTTATAATATCCTAATATAATATTAATAATACTACCCGAGTATTAGGCTTTATATTTCCGAAAATAGTTTCTCGAAGAGATATTATAATTTACGCTCCCTATTACTATTTAAATCTATATACTTTTATAATAGAGTCTCTATAAACTACCTTATTAAAGCACCTAATTTCCCTATATATAATATAATACTATATACCGTCTCTTTCTACTATTTTACTATAATTATACCGCTAATATTATTCTTCTATTCTATCTTACCTATTCCGTACGAAAAATAAAATAATATAAGTTTTAATTATCTATATAACTACCGTATAGCCTTAGAGGAAACACGATAGAGAATACACGAGTGTGGATAATATAAAGGATTCTTTGCAAAGGGACTATAATAATAGGGCCCTAAATTTTCTTTACCCTTATACGATACTGCGGGTTAATAGGGCCTAGTGACGGGGCCGCTTACGATATTAAATAAATTTATAATATAAATATAATATAAGCACTAAATCTAAATACTACGTAGTAAAATAAAAAAAAATATCTAGCCTGCTATTCTTCTTATAAAAGAACTAAATAATTAACGTGTCTAACTCGCCTATTAATTACTCTCTCTCCCTCTATAGGTTATTACCTACCTACCTCCCTTATACGCCCTTAATACCTGCGGCACGCGTACTCCTCTACTCGAAGTATATATTAAAATGCCCCCTACTTATAATTTTTATAATAACTAATACTATTCCTACGATAATAACGAAGACCGGCCTTAATCTCTTACTAAGCTAGGATATATTAACGACTCGCTAGAATTTAAAGATAAATATGCCCCCTTAGATAAGGAAACTACCCTTATCTAGCGCGGGTATACGATCGATTATACTTTTAGATCTTATAAATTTTCCGGTAACTATTTCTATTACGTTATACCTAATTTAAGCTAATCCGAAACTAGCCTCTTAACTTCGAAGACTTACTAATTCTTCTAATTTTAATCCCGCCGAAGCCCTCTCTCTCTTCTAAACCCGCTATACTATCGACTATAGATACTCTTAGGACGGTCGCTAATCCTAACCCGTAAGCGTCGAAGATAATTACTATCTAACCTTCTATATAAATATAATTAGTATTATTAGTCTTCCCCTTCGAACTATCTCGCGCTAAGGCGGATTTTTTAATAATATTACTTTTACCTTATAGCGTTAGTCCGCGCCTTACGCTTCTAAGTATACGATTAAACTACTACTATTTACCCTTACTAACTATATATTCCGTATTGCTATAGCGGGCTTACGAGAAACTTAGTTTATCGTTATGCACCCCGTCGAACCTAAGATTAACGATTCCGATAAAATAAACCTAGCCGCTAGGCCTCGAAACCTATCTAAGGTAACCTCCGCCGGCATAGTAATATATACTAACTACGCTAGCCACCTCGCGGAATATATTAAGGGCATATTCGAGACTTTAAAGCTTTACGGATCCGGTATCGAGCCTAGTTAGCGGCTTAACGAAACCTATTCGTAAACCTTATCCCTCGCAAAGTAGGTTATATTCTAGTAAATTTTTATAAACTCCTAGCCTATATTCGCCTATAACTATCGCGACGACGCTTTCTAGATAAAGAACGAGCCCGCCTTTTACGCTTACGATTACGGTGCTAATACCTAGATTAATCTAAAACCCGTCCCCTCCCCCCGTGCTACCCCGGACCCCGATAGCGATAATGTTATCCCCGCCCCGCACCCCTTTTCTAACCGCCTCCTTATACTTTCTAGCGGGCTTAACGCTAGGTATAACCTTTCCGGAATCGCTCACGTCTCCTATACCCTCGCTGCCGATATATAATATTCCCTATAAGAGTAAAGCGGGATACCCGACGCCCGCTACTCCATGCTGCCGCACCCCTCTAGCGACGTTAATACCCCTAAAGTTAGACGCTTATACTTACTAGCTAACCGCACCCTCGTCGCCTAGCACTACGGCCGCCTTACTAACTTTACTTTCTACCCGCTCGCCTTCTATCCCCGATTTAGTAATTTCTTATCTTTAGCATTACCTCGTTTCCTATAAGATATATACTAAGATAACCGTAATAGTAACGCCGATCGCGCGCGTTACCTAAACGTAGTATTATTCGGCTTTTTTTAGGGCTACTTAAATATTAAGCGTTCTATCCGTAGCCGCTTAGAAGACCTCCTAGTAGCGAAAGGTATCGGCACCGCTACGCTTACTCTCCCGCCGGCTAAGGCGGCGAGATACGGCGTAGCTACCGATACTAGGCATAAGAGGCTCCTCGCCGCCCTCCGCGGCCGCGCTAACCTAATAAACCCTAAGGTATCTATACCGTTTATGCGCGAAAGGGAGTAGATTAAGGCCTCTATTAGACTCTAATCTTACGCCTTTCGTATAGAATAGGTTATTATAGTACGGACCCCGGAGCTAGCCGTCGAATACCGTAACTTCGGTACCGTCCTAGAGCCTATATTTAACCTAATCGACTTCTTCCTTTATAATAAATCCTCCTATATATCGCCCCTCCGTAACTTCTAGCCTAACGTTTTCCCCGGTATTCTCTCTACTTACGGCCGGATATTCGACTTCGTAATACGTAGTATAGATTCGCGCTTCCTTACCTCTCCCGATACCGGGCTTAATATCGCCGACTCCGAGGCCGTAGCTATTATCGACCGCCTCGGAAACTTTTATTTTACCGGCGACTTTAGGGTATTACTTACTAGGACCCTCAGCCTAATACTTATAATAGAAAGCCTAAAAAAGGGGGCATAGCCCTTTATTTCGCTAACGGTACTTAACTTCGAGCGGACTCTTAGTACGATAAATACCGGCTACCTCCGCTTTATTTTAGCTAATAAATAACTACCGCTCCTACACCTTCCCGCGCTTAAGTTCTATTATAGCGTTTATATCTCTAGCACTTGCTATAACGATATTAAGTTTAGTATCCTCGGGCGCGATCTTATTTCCTCCTTTTAAGATATTATAAACTTCGCCGTAACTATAATCTAAGATCTTTAGGTTTTATAAACGGTCGCGTTCGTTACTTCTAAGTTCCGTAACTTTTTAAAGAATTAGTTATCTAAGGCTATCGAAACCGACTAGCCTAACGATACCGACTATACGCGGCGAAATCAGCGTATTACCGCCCTTCTCGAATAGTAGCAGTTAAGCCGAAACCCCTTTACTATTCCGTATCTCTACCCCCCCCCCCCCCTCTAGCCCGCTAATACCGTGCTAGGCAGCTCGAAGCCTTTACTAGCCCTCTTCATAATAATAGTCCTACTACCTGCGGTAGCATTAAAATAATA
>PDHQ01000357.1:7715-20876 GCA_003339415.1 Ophiocordyceps camponoti-saundersi (nom. inval.)
TTTAACTTTATTATAGGTATTATAAGAATAAGGTTTTTTTTTTTTTTTTTTTTTTTTTTTATAGTGCTACGCGTCTATTTCGGAGACGCGTTAGTAGTAAGGAAAAGATACGGAGAGCGTAATAAAAAGGTAAAAAAAATATAATAATTAGTTTATACGTAAAAATAATAAATAAAAATAAGATAACGGAAAAGGAAGAAAACGTATTATATTTTTATATATATATAAGCGCGGATATAATAATATATATATAAGGGATAAAAGAGACGGAAAAAAAAGGAAAAAGGAGAGAAGTATAAAAAAGAAAAGGGAGAGAGAAATATAAAAAACTACCTAAGAGGATAAGACTATATAAGCGTAATAAAGCCTTAAGTATATATAATAATAAAAAAAGAATACTAGAAAGAGAGTAAGGATTAGGGAAAATAAATATATTTATATATTATTAATAGAATAAACGTTTAAATATAAAGATAGCTTAGAAAATAAAAAGTAATTTAAAAAAATAAGTATAAGGTTAAGCTAAGTAAGGGAGAAATATAATATAAAAATAAGTAAATTAAGGTACCTAGTTTATAAAAGTACTAATAAGAAATAAAATATATAAAATAATTTTTTTTTATTTTTTTAGTTACTAAACTATATATATATATAATAAAAAACTATAAGTTAGAAGAGTTTAAATTTAATAGTTTATTATAACTAAACTTATCGAAGAGGCTAAGAAACTAAATAAAATAACCCGGAGGTATTAGCACTTAATCCTTTCTTAAGGGGAGGGACTTCGTTGAAGATAAAGCTTTTAGAACCTTACCGCGTAACGCTTTAAGCTAAGTATAATAAATTATATAATATAATCGGGAAATTTATTAGGTAGATAGGGAAATAAAATATAATACTTACTACCTTAAACTTTACTTTAGTTAAAAAATATAATATATATATATAAGCACTAAAGTAACTAAAAAAATAAAATAAAGCGAGTTAGCTAGCGTAAAATATAATATAGAGGGTATAAGGCGTTATATACTAAGCTTACTTATACCTTATAACTATAAGAGTTAAGGTAAAGCCTAGCGCGCTTTAGCTATAGCGCGGTAATTAAGTATAATATCGTAAAAGTAAGTAGCTTACTTTAATAAGTAGAGGCGATAGTTAACCTCGCCGTAAATATTATAATAATATAAATATAAGGTGCTTAAGGTAGTAAGTAAGTTATTATACGGTAATACGCGTTTATTTCTAAAAGGCGTTAATAATAGGGAATATTATATAAATAATATACTAAAAATATAGAAATAAAATATATATATTTATAGAAGGAAAAGGGAGGTAAAAAAAGAGAGAGAGAGAGAGAAAATAAGAAATATAAAATATAAGAGAGTTAGAAAGAATACCGGTTTCCTTATATAACTTATATAAGTAAGAGGCTAAAAAGAGTAATAAGGAAAGTAAGGATATAATAGCGAGAGATAATAAGGAGATAAGCGTAGTAAGTTAAGAAGGAAAAAAAAATAAAAGAGAAAAGGGAGAGAGAAGAGGATTATATATATATTATTTTTATAAAAGAGGGGAGGGGGGGGCGTTTACGGGGTATAAGGTAGTATTTTTTTTATAAAAATAAGAGCGTAAATATAAGGAAATAAGAAAAGTTAAGAGATAGAAAAAGTAGTAATAAAAAGCTAAAAGAATATTTATAAAAGGTAAGGTATTATAATAAGGAAAAATAATATATAAGGAAGTAAAGTAAAAATATTAATAAATTAAACTAAGATAAGTATAGTTTATAAGTAAAGGGGATAAGCTATTTTAGCGGCGGCTATAAGTATATATAAGGAAAAAAACGCTAAACTAAAGTAGAATATTATTAAAAGCTTTTATAAAGTATAATTAAATAGTTATTAGTACTATTTTAAACTATAGATATTTTTATAAATTAGAGAGATAAAGGCGGCTATAGTAAGGTAATTTAGTAGCGGTATTAAACGCGCTAAAAGAAAAATAAGCGTATAACTTAGCTAAGGGATTTCTAAAAGCTTTAATAAGGTTTAGTTAAAAGGTTTCTTAACCTTTTTCTTTTCCTAAAAGTATTTAAGAATTAAGATATAAAAAGTAAATAAGATAAGACTAAGGTTATTATTAAGTATATAGCTTAGATTAGTTTCCCTCGAAAGAGGAAGAAATTAAGTAAGTAATTAGCCTTAACTTTATCTTTATAAGTTATTATATAAGTTATATATCGTAAGTTAAGTCTTAGAGAGGACTTATAATAAAAACTCTATTAAATAAAACTATAACTTTATTTTAAACTTTATACTTTTATATTATAAATTACTAATTTAAATACTTATTCTAAAGTTTTTAGTATTTAATTAAATAGTTCTTATTTTCTTTTCTCTTTCTTCTCTTATTTTTATATAAAAAACTAACTCCTTATTATTTTCCCTTATAAAGAATTACTATCTAGCTCTCCCCCTTAAAGCTAGAGATCCCCCTTTATATTAGTTAAAAACTTTAGTTACCTAAAAAATTACGCCCCTTAAGTATTTACTACGCTTACTTAAGGTATCCTTCTTCCCCCGCTAAAATAGCAGATACTATTAAAAGATATAATATAATATAATCTCTTTTAATAAAGGAAGGAATAAGGTAAGTAGTATTTAGCCCTTAAGCTTATATCGATAGCTATTTTAAAAAGTCGTATATCGCGAATTTAGTCTTAGAGAGGACTTTTAGCAAAACTTAAGTTAACGAAATTATAACTTCGCCTTAAAACTCGGACTATTATATAATAAATTACTCTTTTAATAAGGAGTTTAAGATTTTAAAGCTTTAATTAAATAGTTAAAAGTAATAAAATAAGGGGTAAGGTAATAAAGCGCGCGAGAGATAGATATAGCACGCGGGGGGGGGGGGGGGGGGGGGGGGGGGGGTTTTTTTTTTTTTTTGGGGAGATAATAATGAGTTAGTGGAAGGGGGGGGGGGGGGGGGAAGGGTAGTTTTTTTTTTTTAAGGAGGTAGGAAGAAAAATAGGATATAAGTTATAATATAATAATATTAAAATAAAGTAGCAGGGTATAACTTACTATATAAGGTATATATATATATATATATATATATATATATAGTTTAAAAACTTAGTTAACTAGTAATATTATAAAGTAAGGAGTTATAATTAAAATAAAGTTAGATAATAATAGGAAAGCGTATATTTTAATAATAATAGTAAAATAAAGGGCGAGGTAGTTTATCTTAAAAAAAGACTAAGTATTAATATAGATAGTTATTAAAGTTATTATAAGTTCGAAAATATACTTAAACGGAGTTAAGAGGAGAATAGTATCGCGTTAAGTAGATAAGTAATAGCTAGCTTAGGAAAGATAAATATTTTACGAACTACGTACTTTATTATACTTAAGGTATATACTAATATATAAAATAAATTAATAATATAAAAGACTTCGTTATAAGTTTAAGATAGGTAGTAGGAAGAGAGAGAAGTATATTACGCTTAAAAAAGTCTTTACTACCTTTTCGTATATACGCTTAAAAATATTAGTTTCTTTTAAAAGTAAGCGTATAAATAAATAGAAGATAAAGGGCAGGTAATAGTTCGAAATAATAGTAAAGTTAGCTATACTTTAGGTAGCATAGCGAAGATAAAGGGTTTCTTACTTAACTATAAGGGATAGCTTAAATAGCCTTAGTTATAGAAGACTATATAGATAGCAGCGGGGATATTAGAATATATAATATATTATAGTTACTATTAGCGTTTAATATATACTATTTATTAAGAGTATAAGTTTCCTATAAGATAATTTTTTATATTAGCTTACGAAAAGGGAAGATATACTTAATTATTATAAAAATAAAGAGGGCGCGGGTTAATATTAAAAGGACGTAAAAGGATATATAAGCTTTCCTTATTACTATAGCTATTTTATAGCTTTTATTAATTAATATTATATTATATTACTAAGAAGGATATTATCGTAGCGTATTAGCCTTATTTAGTTCGCTAGCGAGAAAAGCCTATATAGTATATACTAAGTTTTTGCACTTTAATAACGCGCTTTTAAAAAGCTATAAAGAGTTAGTCGCAGCGACCTTAGATAGTAAACTATTATCCTCCGCAGCTTATATAAACGCTAGTAAAAGCGGTATTACTAATAATTACTTTATCTTAAATATATTAAGATATATGCTTAAAAAGTAATAGTATATAAGGGGCTTATTATAGGGCTGCGAGGCGTAGCTAGTAGCTTCGAAGGGACTATCTTTATAATCTATTATTATATAATAGTAAAGTAAAGTAATATCCGGGGTCTTATTATTAGCTAACTTATACCGTATATCTTTATCTAACTTAAACGCTAAGAGGTTAAGCTTATCCGAAAAGATAATATATACTTTATTATTATTTATATTAACGCTATTCGGCGGGTAAAGACGCTAGCTAGGGCGGGGAGGTAAGTAAGGTAGCGGTATTATTTTTAAGGTATATAAGTTTCTAATAAATAGTAAGGCGGTATTAGGAACGTTACCGGGATACTTTATTAAACTTAAAAATATAGAATATACCTTAAAACTATTAAATTTTTATATATTATATTTAACGAAAAATCGAACTATATAGCTATATTTTATATTATTAACTAATCTAAGTAGCTATAAGTATCGAAATTCTAATAATATAGATAATAATATATCGTAAGGAAATAAAAGCTTTTTATTATAAGCACGCGGTATTTATTAATTTTATCTTATAATATTATTTATAGATAGCTAAGCTATATTATATATAAGCTACTAATTATAACGAAAAATATTTAGCTTAGCGTTAACTATAATATAAGCGTTTAGGGTAATAGTATAAGTAAGACTTTTATCGGCTATAATATTAGTAAAGTTTATCTTAAAAGCGGTATTAAGAACTTGTAAATAATAATTATATAAGAGTAAGGCGTCGAAACCGTGCTAGTTTAAAAAAGCGAGGCTTTATTACTTAGCTTAAAATAATATATAAAATATAAGACGCGTTAGGTAAGGAATAGGATAATACTAATATATTACGTTACTAATATTAGTTAAGTTTATAAATTAAGGAGGCGAGGGGCGTGAAAAGGTACTAGTTTTATAAAGTAAGATTATAACGGGGAGAACGTTACCTTATATAGTAATAAGTAAGGAGGATTAATAATAAAGATAAATTTAAAGATAAGGAAAAGCTTATTATAGTTTATATAATTAAGATTAATATATATAAAGTTTATAAGTTAGTTATTATATAATTTTTTTTTCCCTTATATTACTTATTATATATATAAAAGCGTATCTTGCTACTAGCTAAAGTACTTATAATAAATAGAAAGGTTTTCGCTATTTATATTTATATAAATATTACTTTTATAAAATAAAGCGATATCTAGCGATTTAGATAAGTTAGTTTTAGCGATATTAAAATTAGTAAGCTATAGATATTAAAAATACGCGGTAAATAAGGTTTTTAATAATAAAAGTACGTATATTATTTATATAATATAGAAAGCGCGTACGTAATAAAATATCTAGGAGGGGTATACTTTTAATACTCGGAGTATTTAATAGCGAGTTTATAAGCGGCTACGCGTAAAGTTACTAATAAGGCAGTTTTCCCTTTACGGTATTATAATAGGGAACTATTTAGTAACCTAGATATAATAGATATAAAAAGACTCGCTATATTTAGTAAGCTATTAAAGGAGGCGGAAGGAATATAAAGGAAAGCCTTAGCTTAAGTAAAAATTATATAGTTAAAGGTTAGTTTAGTAGATAAGGGGCTAGTAAGGCAGATACTACTAATAATATATAGCGAGTATTAATTCTACTTAGGGTTAGTATATAGGAGACTAATATCGCGTATTAAAAAATATAACTATATAATATAAGTTTTATAATATAATTTATACCTTTTATATATATATATCTTTTACTAATAATAAGTAGCTACTTATATTATACTAAGTTTTACTTTATATATAGTAAGGCGTTTTTAAATAGTTAATAGTAATATAAATATAGGTATTTTTCGAATATTAAGATATAGTAGCTATAAGTACTAATAAAATATAGCGTTATAGGGGACGTACGGAGGCGACCGGTAGTAACGCTAAATATAGCAAAAGGGGGAGAGGGAGAAGATAATAAGGCGCGGAGTATAAGGGCGGTAGCGGCGGTAGCGGTAGAGGGGTTAGGCGAGGAAAGGGAGAGGAATATAGCGAGGAGAAGAAGGGGGACTTTACGATAATATAAGGCACCGCGATTATAGCGAGGCGAAATAGGTTATCGGAAGGAAATAGTAAGTAGCGGGCGTATAAAATAAGATAGAATAACTAATATAAATAGCTAGCTAGAAAGTATTAGGAGTTTAATATTATAAATAGTAGCTAGTAAAAAAAGTAATAAGATACTTATAAATTCCTAAAAGAAGAGCTAATTAATTATAAGTTTATATTACTAATATCTAAAAAGGATAAATACTAGCTTATAAATATAATAATTAAGTAAAAGTACGCTTTATTAGGATAGTATAAATAGAGGGTAAAGTAAAGTATATTTTTTATAAGAGACTATTTAAGATATTCGGCTTTAAGTATAAGGGATATAATTTAATAGTATATACGATATATAAGAAAGTTATACGTTTAGTAATATAGAAGTAAGTAGCGATAAAAAATTAAGATAATAATAATAATTTTACTAATTTAAAAAAGAGGCTTAAGTTCTAGTAATTATTTTTTTTTTAACTTAAGAGATAAAAAGATATATTTTAAGAAATATATATAAGAATATATATTATTTATAGTTAACGTTTTAAAAGATAGAAAAATAAAAGATAGGAAGGATAAGTTTAAAAAAGGAAGCTATAAAAAAACTTTAGTAGCGGTAATAAATAAGCTAAAGGAAAATAAATAAAAAGCTAGTATAAAAAGTAAGTAAGAGCTTATTTAAAGTTTAGTTAAATAGTCCCCGAATACCTTTCCTCTCCTAAAAGCTTCTAAGTATTAGAATAATAAATAGCCCTTAAGATAAAGAAGCGGTTATAACTTAGTATATAATATAATTTAGTTTCCCTATAAAAAGGAAGGAATTAAGCTAGAATTAGCCCTTAACCTTATCTTCTTAGCTATCTAAAAGTTATATATTATAAGTTAAGTCTTAAAAGAGACTTATAATAAAAACGATACTAAAAAAAATTACGGTTTTATCTTATACCTTATAATTTTATATAACGAATTAGGGATTTAAAGATTTATTTTAAAGCTTTTAATATCTAATTAAATAATTCTTTACCCTTCTTTTCTTTTTCCTCTTATTTTTATATAGAAAATTAACCTTAAGTAACCTTACTTATAAAAAATTATTATTTAGCTATATACTTAAAATAAAGCCCCCCTACCTTTTTATAATAGCTAGCGACTATAGTAACTTAGGAAAATATATCTAATATATATCTATTATACTCGCTTAAGGTATCTTTCTCTCCTTACTAAAGTAAGCGGTATATCTAAGCTTAAGGGAAAGCGAAATACTTAGGTTATATTATAAAATAAAATATAAGCTAAGCTCTTATAAATATAAGGGATTTAAAATAAGCGTTAAAAGAGGCCTTTTTATAAATTTTAAAATAATTCTATATCTAATATAATTATAATATTAATATAAGTACTAAACTTTATAGATATATCTTAAACTTTCTTAGTTTTTAAGTTATAGTAAATAAGGCCGATATTAAAGCTAGCTATAGATTCTTATCGACGGGGAGTAAATTAAGGGGAGTTAATACTATTAAAGGGATTTATTATAGTTTAGAGAGTAAAAGGCGGAAAGTAGTTTAGAGAGTAAGGGAGGCGATTATAGTAAGCGGCTTAGATAGCGTCCTAAATATCCTAAAACTTTATTTTATTATATTTAGTTAGTTTTAACCGTAAATTTTCTTTTTTTTTAAAATAAAGTTAATATTTTATATAATCTATATAATAAGTAAGTATTATAATTTAAAAGCTAGTTATTATAATAGCTTTCTTTATAGTAGTAAGCTAGGTAAGGGTATATTATATAATAAGGTAAAATATATTAAAAGTTAGGTTAACGGACTTATTAGCTTATTATAAAAAGCGGGTAAGGTAAGCTTAGTTATTACGAATCTTTATAAAATATATCTTCTATTATTTTTTAAGTTAATAAAAAAAAGAGATAATAGTTATAAAAAGTTCGGGAATAAATTACTTAAAAAATATAATAAAGGTAAGGATAATAGTAGCGTATATTAATATATACTAAGTAAAAGAGTAAGGTAAAGTATTAGCTTAAGCTTAGATAAAGATATATAAAAGAGTAAGAGGTAGTAAGGAAGGAGGGGGTTTTATATCCGAAAAAACGGGGAGGTAAATATATTATATCTTACTTAAATATATAAATAGAAGGACGGTAAAGTAGATTAGAGGCGTGGTAATAAAAACGGTAAAGAAATACTAACGAAAAAAAGAGAGAAGAAGGGCGTTTATTTCTATTTCTTTAAAAGAGGTAAGGTTATTATATAGCTATAAATTACTAAAAGAATTAGGAAAATAATAATATTAGTATTAATTATAAATATTTAAGGCGTTTATATATTACGGTAAGATATAATAAGATTCGATAAAATATAATAAAATAAGGAAAGCTAAAAATCTAAGAAGGGAGAAAAAGCGTAATAAAGCTTATATATAATAAAGTTAGGTAGTAAATAATAAAATAATTTATTATAAATCTATAATAGCTACGCTTAATAGTATAAAGTAGCTAATTAAGAGGCATAACGCCTTATAATAAAAGTATAAATAAAGGGAGAAATTATATAAC
The DNA here is from genome assembly GCA_003339415.1 of Ophiocordyceps camponoti-saundersi (nom. inval.). Lineage (NCBI taxonomy): Eukaryota > Fungi > Ascomycota > Sordariomycetes > Hypocreales > Ophiocordycipitaceae > Ophiocordyceps > Ophiocordyceps camponoti-saundersi. The sequence goes on from PDHQ01000357.1 coordinate 16,602, forward strand.
CTTAGCCCCTATCTTTAATCTTTTCTAGATAAATAGTTATATTTAAGTAAAATTAAGCACGGCGATTTTACTCCTTTAAGGCACTTATTTTCCTTTACTATACTACTACTAAATAATAAGGAGGAGAAGAAGGGTAAATATATAAACCGAAGAGAAAGATATAAGAGGGGTAAACTACTACGGTTTAATAACTAAACTTAAGAGTAGGTAGTTAGCTAAAGGGAATATTAGGGGGTAACGTAAGATAAAGATTAAAAGTATTAACTAGCTTCTAAAAATAAGTTAATATATTATAGCTATAAAATTACGGGAGGCTTTATATATAGGTAATTAGCCCTTACTATTATTAATAGGGTCCTGCTAGCTTTCTTTACGAGGCTATTCTCTTATAAATTATACGGGGGTAAATAAGGTAAAACGAGGCTATCTTCTTATCTAAGGCCTTAATCGCCTTGCTTTTAAACTTGTAAGTATTATCGAAAGCTATTATAGCTATAAGAATTCCTTATAAAAAGATATTAAGCTATCTTTTTTATTAATAAAGAAGCTAAAAAGATACTTACTAACCTTATATTTTAAACTTTATACTTTTAAATTATAAATTACTAATTTAAATACTTATTTTAAAGTTTTTAGTATTTAATTAAATAGTTTTCGTTTTCTTTATTCTTTCCTCTCCTATCTTTATATAGAAAACTAACTCCTTATTATTTTCCTAATAAAGAATTACTATTTAGCTCTTCCCTCTAAAGCTAGAAACCCCTCCTTATATTAGTTAAAAACTATAGTTACCTAAGAAGTTACGCCCCTTAAGTATCTACTATGCTTACTTAAAGTATCCTTTTTCCCCCGCTAAAGTGCTTTTTTTCTACCTAAAAAAGTAAGTAGTTATAATAAAAATCTAATACTATCCGCTAGATTAGGACTAACTATCTCGCTTAAAGGATACGAAAATATTAATATTAACTTTAACTTTAATAATATTATTAACTATAAAGAAAGTAATAAAAAAATAAGAAAAGATACGTATATTTTTAAAAGCTAATAAGTAAGGGGTTATATTTATCTAGTAATATAATTAAATATAATCCGTAATTAAGTAATTAAAAAAGCGTTATTTTAAAACTTTATATTAATAATTAAGGTAACGTTAATTTATCTTATAAAGTTATTAATTAGTATATCTTACTATTTATATATACTTTACTAGAAAGCTATAAGGGGCTATAAGACTAGTAGTTATTATTATTTTTATATAAGTGCTAGTTAAATATATATTTATATTTTAATAAAGATTTTTTTTATAATATTATTATAAATATAAATTATATAATAGTAATAGGATTTATAAAGTATACTATAGTTACTTATATAGGTAGTTCGATACTTAAATATAATATTATAATATATATTATTCTTATAGTTTAAATACTAACCTTATAAACTATATTAGTTTTATAGAAATATAAAGCGCTAATTAGCTAAGCTAGCTAGTATTTTACTTATCTAATTAGCAGGTTTTTTTTTTTAGATTTACTTAATTATTACTTTTAGCGATAAATATATTTAATTATACTCGCCCTTACCTGGCCACTTATACCCTTTACTTTTTACGCTTTTTATATTATTATACCTTTTACCCCTTAAGCCTTTATATTATTACTTATATTTAAGTATACGCCTTTATCTTTTAGCTAGTTTATAAAGTAGTTAGGTACTATTTATAGCCTTATTATTAAAGGTATTATTCTTAGCCTCTGATACTATATTCTTTATTACTTTTCTAAAAAAGCTAAGCGTTAACTAAGCTTTTAAAATACCTTTTATAAGATATTATATATAAGTTTATAGTTTAGCCTTTAATTTATTATTAGCTGCTAGAAACTTTAATTAATATAGCTATAAGCTAGCTATAAGTATTAAATATTTAGTAGCTATTTATTTAATAGTTTACTACGCTAATAATCTCTAGCTATCGCTAGTAATAGCTATATTTTTTAGCGTATTATATATTCGGTAGCTTTTTACTTATTTATCTTAATAGTAACGGATATACCGTTTATAGTAATAATATTAAAAGCGATAATACTAAAAGAGTTTAAATTCCTTATAACTAAAGGGGTTTAAATCCCTTATTACCGAAGGGGTTTAAATCCCCTATAAAGTTAGCTATAGCTACTAAGTAAGTATTTATAGTAATAGCTAGGAGCGATAATTATAATAAAGTTATAAAAACTAACGCGTTATAATAAGAGGCTATAATACTAAAAGCTATAATATTAAAAGTAATAATACTAAAAGCTATAATATTAAAAAGGTTTAAATCCCTTAAAAGCGTAAGCTAACGAAAACTCCTTATTTTTAATATTACCTAAGTAAGTAATTTATAACGTAGATAATCCCTTAGTTTAGGTTTAATCTTTAGTGCGATAATATTAAGCGAGAACTTAGCTTATATTATCTTAGCCGCTATTTTAAAAAATATAATATTAAGCGCGGTAGCGCTAGCTTTAAGAATAAAAAAAGCGTATATAATATACGCTATCGTTTAAGATAGTAATCTAAGCTTAGTAAGTAATAAAGTACTTCCTTAATCTTATCGATCTTATATATAGTTTTAAACTTTTAAATAATAGTAGCTTTACGCTTTTTATAAAAGAAGAATAGATCTTTATCTATTATATCGGTCTTTATCTATTATATTAAATTTAACTACGTTTTAGTTTTTATATAGTTATATAGTATAACTATTTATTATTCTTAAAAACCGGATATATAATAAGCACTATATAAGTACCCTCGCTTTTTAGAAATCTACTATATTAATAATCCCTAGCTATAGCTAATATAGGTTTTTATCTATTATATTAAATTTAACTACGTCCCGGTCTTTATATAGCTATATAATATAACTATTCGTTATTCTTAAAGACCGGATATATAATAAGTATCGTAAAAATACCCTCGCTTTTTAGGAGTTTACTATGCTAATAATTCTAATAAAGTTTTCCTTAACGTTTCCTCGCTAATATTATAGCCTCTATTAGCTGCGATTTATCCTCGGATTTTTACTTCTTAAGAGTTTACTATACTAATAATCCTTAGCTATAGCTAGTAATAAAGTTTTCTTTAGCGTTTCCTTACTAGTATTATAGCCTCTATTAGCTATAATCTATCCTCGGATTTCTAAAGCTTCTATTTAAAAGTCTACTACGCTAATAATTTATAATTTATAAATATTAGCAGAAGCCTTAGTAGCTAGAGAAAAAAAAGAAAAGTAAGCGGATAGTTTACTATACTAATAATTTAGTTTAGATAAGCTAACTATTACGCTAATAGTTTACTATACTAATAATCTAAATTTATTACGCTAATAATTTATTATATAGATAATCTACGTAGCTATTTACTACGCTAATAATCCGCGTAATAATTTACTATATTAATAATTTAGTCTAGATAATCTAAAACTTTAAGATATAAGCGGATAGTTTACTATACTAATAATTTAAATCTACTACGCTAATAATTTACTACGCGGATAATCTTAGTTTATATAGGTAATCCGCTTACTTATACTTTACGTAATAAAGGTAAATAGTAAAGAGGCGGGCGATACGGTTTAATAACTTATCCTCCTTCCTCTAGTAGCGGTTATCTTCCTTATTATATATTCTTTAAGTAGTAGCTTAGGCAGAGGTAAGGTTAAGGAGAGGCTATTACCTTAAATTTATCGAATTTCGTAATCTTTGCTATAATACCTTTTTAGTTAGGGTATTATTAAGCTTTTCGAATAATAGCTATATTATTATTAACTTTTATATTAAGTTTCGATACGCGAGTAAAGAGGCTAATTAGAAGAGGGTGCATTTAGTTATATTTATTTTATTAAAAGTCCCTATCTTCCTCGAAACTTCTAAACTTTAATAAATTATCTTTTTAAGCGTTATACCTTAAAAGTTTCGAACTACGGTAAGATAAGGTCGGTTTATAATAAGGGTCTTTAGGGGCTTTAAAAAGGTAAGGATACTTTTTATTTCTATAATAAACGATAAGTTATAATAAGCTAAGGAAAGGGGGAAGAAAAGGGGGAGATAATATTTAAGAGGAGGAGGAGGGAGGAGGGTAAAGGGTAAAGATACTTTTTACTCTTAGAGTATAAGTAGTTTACTATACTAATAATCCGCTACTAGGTAGTAATATCCCTTACGCTAATAGCTTATTAGTTTTAGGAATAGTTATTTTATTAGCTTCCCCCCCCCCCCCCCCCCCCCT